>JAGIQG010000031.1:21002270-21149770 GCA_024679065.1 Sphyrna mokarran | reverse complement strand
GAGAGTATGTGTTGTAGTGTGAGAGAGAGGTGTGTCTGTAAGTGTTTGTGTGATGAGAGAGTGTCTCTGTGAGAGAGAGTGTGTGTGTCTAGTGTGTTGTGTTGAGAAGAATGTGTGTGTGTTGTGTGAGAGAGTTGTGTGAGAGAGAGCAGTGCGTGTTAGAGTGAGTGTAAGTGTGTCTGTGTGATTGTGTGAGAGAGAGTGTGTGTGAGAGAGAGTGTGTGAGAGAGAGAGTGGTGTTATGTGTGAGAGAGAGTGTGTGTGAGAGAAGAGTGTAGGTGTCTGTGTGTTGTGTGAGAGAGAGTGTGTGTGAGAGAGAGTGTGTGTAGTCTGTGTGTTTGTGTGAGAGAGAGACTGTATGTGAGAGAGAGTGTGTGTGTCGTGTGTTTGTGTGAGAGAGAATATGTGTGAGAGAGAGAGTGTGTGTGTCTGTGTGTGTCTGTGTGTTTGTGTGAGAGAGAGAGTGTGTGTGTAGAGAGAGTGTGTGTGAGAGAGATTGTGTGTGACAGAGAGTGAGTGAGAAGCGTGTGTGAGAGAGTGAGAGAGAGTGAGTGTGTGTGAGAGGTGTGTGTTTGAGTGTGTGTGTGTTTGTGTGGTGTGTGTTGTGTGAGAGTGTGTGTTGTTGTGTGAGAGTGTGTGTGTGTTGTGTGGAAGAGTGTGTGTGTGTTTGTGTGTGTGTGTGTGGTTTGTGAGAGTGTGTGTGTGTGAGATGTGTGTGTTTTGTGTGAGAGTGTGTGTGTTGTGTGTGGTGTGGGTTGTGTGAGTGTGTGTGTGTTGAGAGTGTGTGTGGTTGTGTGAGAGTGTGTGTGTGTTTGTGAGAGTGTGTGTGTGTGTGTGAAGTGTGTGTGTCTTTTTTGTGAGGAGTGTGTGTTGTGTGTGTGAGAGTGGTGTGTGTGTTTGTGTGAAGAGTGTGTGTGTGTTGTGTGAGGTGGTGTGTGTGTTGTGTGGAGAGTGTGTTGTGTTGTGTGAGAGTGTGTGTGTGTTGTGTGAAGTGTGTGTGTGTTGTGTGAGAGTGGTTGTGTGTTTGTGTGAGAGTGTGTGTGTGTTGTGTGAGAGTGTGTGTGTTGTGTGAGAGTGTGTGTGTGTTTGTGTGAGAGTGTGTGGTGTTGTTGAGAGTGTGTGTGTTGTGTGAGAGTGTGTGTGTTGTGTGAGGAGTGTGTCTGTGTTTTGTGAGAGAGTGTGTGTGTTGTGTGAAGAGAGAGTGTGTTGTGTGAGAGAAGTGTGTGTTGTTTGGAGACAGTGGTGTGTTTGTGAGGACAGTGTGTGTTGTGTGAGAGACAGTGTGTGTTTGTGTGAAAGAGTGTGTGTTTTTAGGTGTGTGTGTTTTGTGGAGAGTGTTGTGTTGTGTGGAGAGTGTGTGTGGTGTTGTGTGAGAGTGTTGGTTGAGTGTGTGTGTGTTTGTGTGAGAGTGTGGTGTGTGTTGTGTGAGAGTGTGTGTGGTGTGTTTGTGTGGAGTGTGTGTGTGTTGTTGATGTGTGTGTGTGTTGTGATATGTGTGTGTGTGTGTGTGCGAGTGGTGTGTGTGTTTGTGTGAGAGTGTGTGTGTGTTGTGTGCGAGTGTGTGTGTTGTTGTTGAGAGTGTGTGTGTTTTTGTGGAGAGAGTGTGTCTGTGTTTTGGTTGAGAGAGAGTGTGTGTGTTGTGTGAGAGAGATGTGGGTTGTATGAGTGTGTGTTGGTTTGAGTGGTGTGTGTGGTGTTTGTTTTAGAGTGTGTGTGTGTGTGTTGTGAGTGGGAGTGTGTGTGTGGTTGTGTGAGAGTGTGTGTGTGTTGTGTGAGAGAGTGTGTCTGTGTTGTGTGAGACTAGAGAGTGTGTGTTGTGTGAGAGAGAGTGTGGTTGTATGAGTGTGTTTTGTGTGAGAGTGTGTGTGTTGTGTGAGAGTGTAGTGTGTGTATGTGTGAGAGAGAGAGTGGTTGTGTGAGAGAGAGTGTGTGTTGTGTGAGAGAGAGTGTGTGTTGTGTACAGAGAGTGTGTGATGTGTTGTGTGAGAGGTGTGTGTTGTGTGAGAGTGTGTGTGTGTTGTGTGAGATGTGTGTGTGTTGTGTGACAGAGTGGTATGTTTGTGTTAGAGAGTGTGTGTGTTGTGTAGAGATAGAGTGTGTTGTGTGATAGAGAGAGTGGTTGTGTGAGAGTTGTTGTGTGAGAGAGAGTGTGTGTTGTGTGAGAGAGAGTTGTGTTGTGTAGAAGAGTGTGTGTTGTGTGAGACAAAAACAAAACAAAAAAAAAAAAAAAAAAAAAACAAAAAACAGAGTGTGTGTGTTGTGTGAGAGAGTGTGTGTGTTGTGTGAAGAGATGTGTGTGTTTGTGGAGGTGTGTGTGTTGTGTGAGAGAGTGTGTGTGTTGTTTGAGAGAGTGTGTGTGTTTGTGGAGAGTGTGGTTGTGTGAGAGAGTGTGTGTGTTGTGTGAGAGAGTGTTGTGTTGTGTGAGAGAGTGTGTGTGTTGTGTGAGAGAGTGTGTGTGTTGTGTAGAGATGTGTGTGTTGTGTAGAGAGTGTGTGTGTTGTGTGAGAGAGTGTGTGTGTTGTGTGAGAGAGTGTGTGTGTTTGTGTGAGAGAGTGTGTGTGTTGTGTGAGAGTGTGTGTGTTGTGTGAGAGAGTGTGTGTGTGTTGTGAGAGAGAGATGTGTGTGTTGTAGGTTGGAGGGAGAGGTGAGAGAGAGTGTGTGTGTCTGTGTGATTGTGTTAGAGAGAGTGTGTGTGTTGTGAGAGAAGTGTGTGTGTTTGTGTGTGTGTGGTTGTGTGAGAAGTGTGTGTGTGTTGTGTGAGGAGAGGTGTGTGTGTTGTGTGAGTGTGTGTGTGTGTGTTGTGTGAGAGAGTGTGTGTGTGTTTTGTG
Source organism: Sphyrna mokarran (assembly GCA_024679065.1). Lineage (NCBI taxonomy): Eukaryota > Metazoa > Chordata > Chondrichthyes > Carcharhiniformes > Carcharhinidae > Sphyrna > Sphyrna mokarran. The sequence continues at coordinate 21,146,942 of JAGIQG010000031.1, read as the reverse complement.
AGAGAGAGTGTTGTGTGTGTTGTGTGAGTGTGTGTGTTGTGTGGAGAGTGTTGTGTGTTGTGTGAGAGAGTGTGTGGTGTTTGTGTGAGTGTGTATGTTGTGTGAGAGAGTGTGTGTGTGTTGTGAGAGAGAGAGTGTTTGTGTTGTGGTGTGTGTGTGTTTGTGTGGAGAGTGTGTGTGTGTTTGTGTGAGAGAGTGTGTGTGTGTTGTGTGAGTGTGTGTGTGTGTGTTGTGTGAGAGAGTGTGTGTGTGTTGTGAGAGAGAGTGATGTGTGTGTGTGAGAGAGGTGTGTGTGTGTGTGTGAGTGTGTGTGTTGTGTGAGAGAGTGTGTGTGTTGTGTGAGAGAGTGTGTGTGTGTTGTGTGAGTGTGTGTGTGTGTTGTGTGAGAGTGTGTGTGTGTTGTGTGTGAGTGTGTGTGTGTTGTGAGAGAGAGTGTGTGTGTTGTGAGAGAGAGTGTGTGTGTGTTGTGAGAGAGAGTGTGTGTGTTGTGTGAGAGAGTGTGTGTGTGTGTTGTGAGAGTGTGTGTGTGTTGTGAGAGTGTGTGTGTGTTGTGAGAGTGTGTGTGTGTGTTGTGAGAGTGTGTGTGTGTGTTGTGAGAGTGTGTGTGTGTGTTGTGAGAGAGAGTGTGTGTGTTGAGTGTGAGTGTGAGTGTGTGTGTGTTGTGAGTGAGCGAGCGAGCAAGTGAGTGTGAGAGTGTGAGTCCAGTAGTGAAGTATCCTTGGAATACAGTTCAATGATCTCTGTGTTATGAGGCCATTGCCACCACTAATTATTTTACTGACTTACTTTACTAGCACTCTCAGCAACTTATTGACTTACGATATTGTTGATGTGTGCTTTGTTCAGGCGAATAGAAGAAACAATGTTTTATCAACCCTGGTCTCTCTTTCTCTCATCCTCATACTAAATCCTGCATTCAGATCAACCTTGCAGAATTCATCAGTTACTACAAGAGCAAGTGCTCGTGAGATTAGAATTGGAGCTAAACTGAAATGTTGTTCATGGTGTCTGGACTTTCACTCTAGGCGAGAGTGTCCTGAGACAAGGCTGTCAGACAAAACTAACGTGGCTGCACTTACGGTCAAATTTGGGTTTGGAAGTTCTGGAGAATCCCAGAAGATTCCTCTGCTTTGGGACGATCACCTTTCTCCTAACTTTAGGCAGGTCACTGGAAGTTTTTGTGAATGAAGTTACTGTCCAGATCTGCACATCTCCCCATAAGCAGGTGTCTTGCAGTTTGTTTTTGAACCATGTCACTTGTTCTCAGGCTCACTGAGGGGAGGGAAATTGGCACTGAGGAAAGAAATGTTTTCTCCACCAAAATAGAACAAGTTGGAAATGTCAGACCTGCTTTTTCTCTTTTTGATTTCAGATTCCAGTCCTTTTGGGATCTTGTGCCAGAAGTGTGAGAATCCGATTCTCCACACCAACCAGGCAGTGGGCTGTTGCTTTAGGAATGGAACTCCCAGCAGCAGAAGGACAGAGCGAGAAGAATAAAGGAGAATTTTTAGCAGAAAGAGAGGAAAACGGAAGCTGCAAGGAAGATGGAAGAAAGCAGAAAGCAAGGAGGGAGAGTGAGAGTGTGTGAGAGAGATCATGGGAACAAGCGAGAGGATGAGAGGGTGTGTGAGTGTGAAAGAGTAAGAACGCGAGCGCAAGCAAGAGGGTGAGGGAATTAGAGAGGGAATGAGAGAGCAAGGAGTAAGTGCAAGAGCTCGAGAGCAAGCAAGCAACAGAGTGTAAGAGCATCAGAAAGAAAGCAAGAAAAGCAGAGTGAGAGAGCATGAGAAAGACTGTGGGAACGTGAGAGAAAGTGAAAGAGTGGGAGAATGCAAGAGAGTGAGGAAAGCGAGAGTGAGTGGAGGGGGAAAGAGCGTGAGAGTGAGAACGTGAGAGTGAGAACGTGAGAGTGAGAACGTGAGAGTGAGAACGTGAGAGTGAGAACGTGAGAGTGAGAACGTGAGAGTGAGAACGTGAGAGTGAGAACGTGAGAGTGAGAACGTGAGAGTAACAGCAAGAATGAGCAAACGTGAGAGAGCGAGAGAGACAGTGTGTGTGAGAGAAAGTGTGAGAGTATGTGAGGGTAAGCAAGTGCAAGGGAGTGTGAGAGAGAGAAAAGGAAAACTTTGTAAGACTTCCTAAAACTTCAGCTGAGAGCATAGTTAGAAGTCAGAGTGAGAGATGATCTTGGAAAGATGTGGGAGGTTACAGAGATAGAAATGTAAAATTTTCATGGATGAATTTGCAAAGCCGGATGAGAATTTTAAAAAGGAGTAGGGTGCAAGATGGGCGGGGGGGCGGGGGGGGGCAGGGAGAAGGGTTGGTGGGAAAGGGGAGGAGGGGCGGGTGAAGAGAGAGGGGCGGGTGAAGAGAGAGGGGCGGGTGAAGAGAGAGGGGCGGGTGAAGAGAGAGGGCGGGTGTGAAAGAGAGAGGGGCGGGTGAAGAGAGAGGGCGGGTGAAGGTGAAGAGAGAGGGGCGGGTGAAGAGAGAGGGGCGGTGAAGAGAGAGGGGGGGGTGAAGAGAGAGGGGCGGGTGAAGAGAGAGGGGCGGGTGAAGAGAGAGGGGCGGGTGAAGAGAGAGGGGCGGGTGAAGAGAGAGAGGGCGGGTGAAGAGAGAGGGGCGGGTGAAGAGAGAGGGGCGGGTGAAGAGAGAGGGGCAGATGAAGAGAGAGGGGCAGATGAAGAGAGAGGGGCAGATGAAGAGAGAGGGCAGAGGCAGGGAAGAAAAGGGCAGGAAGAAAAGGGGCAGGGAGAGGAGGGTGTGGGGGGGGGGGGGAAGACCAGCCAAGAGAATAATGGGCGACATAATGACACAGTGGTTAGCACTACTGCGTCACAACTCCAGGACCTGGGTTCAATTCCTGGCTTGGGTCGCTTTCCATATGGAGTCTGCACATTCTCCCCGTGTCTCCGTGCATTCCCTCTGGGTGCTCCGGTTTCCTCCCAATGTCCAAAGATGTGCAGGTTAGATGGAAAGGTCATGCTAAATTGCCCTTAAGTGTCAGGGGTGGGGGGGGGGGGGTGGTACTAGCATGAGGTTATGGGGATAGGGCCTAGGTGGGATTACGGTCAGTGTAAACCTGATGGGCTGAATGGCCGCCTTGTGTACTGGAGGGATTTTATGAGCAGACAAAACAGTTCAGAAGATTTACTTCCTGTTCGCTTACATTTATTCATCATCGACGCATATGAATTCAGAAAAACAATATCTTCAATTAAGAAGCTACTGGATGACTATGAAACAGATGTGGGAAAACCCACTGATGTCCTCTGGCGAAGGAAATCTGCTGCCCTTACCCAGTTCTGGCCTACACTTGACTCCAGAGCTACAACATTGTGATTGACTCTTAAATATCATCAGGCAAGTAGGGACGGGCAATAAATGCGATGCCAATGTCCCGCAAACAAATAAAAATAACTAACATAAATATTAATAATTGAAATTCGCTAAGTGTTTGTTGTCACATTGGACTGAATCAAAATTATTCCCATTTGTCCCATTTTCCACACAAACCAAACTTTATACGATGAAGAACTAGACACTGTAAACAAAGGACTCCGATTTCAAAGGATGATTGAATTTACCCATGGATTTGTGTTGAGTGTGAGGCATTGATTCCTCTTCCTGCCAGTGAAGGATACAGCCTGATAAAGAGTTCCAGCAGGAGAGATCTGAACTCAGTGCCCTCATTAACTTGTGCAGCTTCCAGAAGGTTCCAGCCCCACTTGTTCTAGAATATTACTGCAGAGGCGGCTCAAGCTGCAACACACAAGCCTGCAGGACAGACAGATAGACAGGTGAGTGGGGGACAGAATAACATTTATCTGCACAGCATCAGGGAGGGGAAGGGGGAGGGGAAGGGGGAGGAGGGGAAGGGGGAGGAGGGGGGGGAGGAGGGAGGGGAGGGGGAAGGAGGGGATGGGGGAGGGGAAGGGGGAATGGGGAGGGGGAGGGGGGAGGAGGGGAAGGAGGGGGAAGGGGGAGGGAAGGAGGGGGAGGGGGAGGAGGGGAGGGGGGAGGGGAAGGAGGGGGAGGGGAGGGGGAGGAGGGGAGAGGGGAGGAGGGGAAAGGGGAGGAGGGGAAGGGGGAGGAGGGGAAGGGGAGGAGCGGGGATGAGGAGAGAGAGCGGAAGGGAGAGGTAGGGGGGAGAGAGGAGAGAGAGGAAGGAGGGAGAGGGGGGAGAGGGCACCCATCCACCATACCCCGAGGGGAGGGGGGAGATGAAGGGGGAGGGGGAGAAGGGCAGGGGAGAGGGGGGGAGGGGAGAGGGACGGGGACGGGGGGGAGGGGAGGGGGGAGAGGGGGGGGGGGGGGACGGGGGGGAGGGGAGGGCGGAGGGAGGGAGAGGGACGGGGGGGGGAGAGGGGGGGAGGGGGAGAGGGACGGGGAGGGAGCGGACGGGGAGGGGGAGAGGGACGGGGGAGGGGGGGACGGGGGAGGGGGAGAGGGGGGAGGGGGAGAGTGACGGGGGTAGGGGGAGAGGGACGGGGGAGGGGGAGAGGGACGGGGGAGGGGGAGGGGAGGGGGAGGGGGAGGAGGACGGGGGAGGGGGAGGGGGGGGGGAAAAAAGGGGGGGGGACGGGGAGGGGCGAGAGAGGGACGGTGGGAGGGGGGAGAGGGACGGGGGAGGGGGAGGGGACGGGGGAGGGGGAGAGGGGACGGGGGAGGGGGGAGGGGGACGGGGGAGGGGGGGAGGGGGACGGGGGAGGGGGAGGGGGACGGGGGCGGGGGAGGGGGAACCGGGGGAGGGGGAGGGGGGACGGGGAGGAGGGACGGGGGAGGGGGAGGGGGAGGGGGGGAGGGGGACGGGGGAGGGGAGGGGGAGGGGAGGGGGGGGGGGGGGTGGGAGGGGACGGGGAGGGGTGAGGGGGAGCGGGAGGGGGAGGGCGGGAGAGGACGGGGATGAGGGACGAGGGAGGAGGAAGGAGGACGAGGGACGAGGGAAGAGGGACGAGAGGAGAGACGGGGAGAAGGAGGGAAGAGGGAAGGAGGGGAGAGAGGGAGGAGGGAGACGAGGGAGGAGATGGAGAGAGGGACGAGGGAGAGGGAGGGGAGAGAGGGACGGGAGAGAGGAGAGGGAGAGAGGGACGAGGGAGAGAGGGACGAGGGAGAGGGGACGAGGGATGAGAGGGCACGAGGGGGAGAGAGGACGAGGAGAGAGGGACGAGGGAGAGAGGACGAGTGAAGCGAGGGACGATGGGAGGACGAGGAGAGAGGGACGAGGGAGAGACGAGGAGAGGGAGGAGAGAGAGGGACGAGGGAGAGAGGAGGGGACGAGGAGAGAGGACGGGGAGAGATGGAAGAGGGAGAGAGGGACGAGGGAGAGAGGGACGAGGGAGAGGGCGGACTGAGAGGAGACGAGGGAAGGGAGAGGGACGAGGGAGATGAGGAGGGAGAGAGGACGAGGGAGAGAGGGAACGAGTGGAGAGGGACGAGGGAGGGAGAGGGGGAGGGAGGGACGGGGAGGGAGAGGGAGGAGGGAGGGAGAGGGGGAGGAGGGACGGGGGAGGGAGAGACGGGGGAGGAGAGGGGGGGCGGGAGGGAGCCGGGGGAGGGAGGGACGGGCGGAGGGACGGGGAGGGAGGGAGGGAGGGACGGGGGAGGGAGGGGAGGGGGGACGGGGGAGGGAGGGACGGGGGAGGGTAGGGACGGGGGAGGGAGGGAGGGAGGGGGGAGGGGGGAGGGGGAGGGGGACGGGAGGGAGAGGGAGGGAGAGGGGGAGGGAGGGAGGGACGGGGGAGGGGGAGGGGTGAGGGAGAGGGGGCGGGAGGGACGGGGAGGGAGAGGGGGAGGGAGGGATAGGGGGAGGGAGGGTACGGGGGAGGAGAGGGGGGGGAGGGAGTGGGAGGGGAGGAGAGGGGGAGGGAGAGGGGAGGGACGGGGAGGGAGCCGGGGGAGGGGCGGGGGAGTTAGGGGAGAGGGGGAGGGAGGGACGGGGGAGGAGAGGGGGGAGGAGGGACGGGGGAGGGAGAGGGGGGGAGGGACGGGGGAGGGAGGGACGGGGGAGGGGAGGGGAGGGAGGGACGGGGGAGGGAGAGGGGAGGGAGGGGGGGAGGGAGGGGGGGAAGGGAGGGGAGGGGGAGGGAGGAGGGGGAGGGGAGGGAGGGGGAGGGGGGGAGGGGGAGAGGGGGAGGGAGGGGACAGGGAACGGGGAGGGAGAGGGGGAGGGAGGGGGAGGGAGGTGGAGGGGAAAGGGAGAGGGGAGTGAGGGAGAGGGGGAGGGAGGAGGGACGGGAGAGCGGGGAGGGAGGGAGGACGGGAAGGGAGGGACGGGGGAGGGAGAGGGGGAGGGAGGGAAGGGACGCGGGGAGGAGAGTGGGCGGGGGAGGGACGAGGGGAGGGAGAGGGAGGGAGGGAGGACGTGGGGGGGAGGGAGGAGGACGGGGGGGAGAGGGGGAGAGGGAGGGGGGGAGGGAGAGGGGGAGGGAGGGAGGGACGGGGAGGGGGAGGGAGGAAGAGGGCGTAGGGGAGGGAGGGAGGGCGGGGAGGGAGGGGGGAGGGAGGAGGGAGGGGGAAGGGGAGGGGGAGGAAGGGGGACGGGGGAGGAGGGGGGGAGGGGGGAGGGAGGGGGAGGGGAGGGGGAGAGGGGGAGGGGGCGAGGGGAGACGGGGCAGGAGGAGGTGGGAGGAAGGGGGAGGGGAGGGGGAGGGGGCAGGGGGGGTGGGAGAGGGAGGGGAGAGGGGGTGGGAGGGGAGGCGGTGAGGCCGGGGAGGGGGGGGGGAGGGAGCGAGAGGGGAGATGGGAGAGGGGGGGGGGGGGGGGGGGGGGGGGGGGGGGGAGGGAGAGGGGGAGAGGGGAGGGGGAGGGGGAGGGAGAACGGACGGGGAGGGAGAGACGGGGGAGGGAGGGACGGGGGAGGAGGGGGAGGGGAGGAGACGGGGGAAGAGAGACGGGGGGGGAAGGGACGGGGGAGGGGGGAGGGGAGGGAGGGACGGAGGGGAGAGACGGGGGAGGGAGAGACGGGGGAGGGAGAGACGGGGGAGGAGAGACGGGGGGAGGGAGAGACGGGGGAGGGAGAGACGGGGAGGGAGAGACGGGGAGTGAGAGCGGGGGAGAGGGGGAGGGAGAGAAGGGAGAGACGGGGGAGGAGAGACGGGGGGAGGGAGGGGGATGGGAGGGAGGGAGGGAGGGCGGAGAGGGACGGGAGGGAGGGGGCCAGGGGGAGGAGGGGAGAGGGGGACGGGGGGGGGAGGGGGAGGACGGGAGGGGGAGGGAGGGAGAGGGGGAGGGAGAGGGGGATGGGGATGAAGAACTGAGCTGAGGAGAAACGTCTTTACCCAGAGAGCAGTGAATGTAGTTGAGGTCAAAACATTGTCTGATTTCAAGAAGAAATTTGATATAGCTCTTGGGGCTAAAGGGATCAAGAGATATGGGGCGAAAAGGAGGGATCAGTATATTAGAACACAGAACATAGAACAGTACAGCACAGTACAGGCCCTTGAGCCCTCGATGTTGTTTTGAGCTATGACTGAACCCAAAATCAAGCAATCCCATTCCCACTACTGAATTCAACGATCATCCATGATCAAAATGAATGGTGGAGCAGGTTCAAAGGGCCTAATGGCCTGCTTCTAATCTCTATATCTGTCACAGTGTTACTATGAGGTGTATAAAAGCCAGGACCTCCATTTTTTTTCCCTACACTGCTTCTCGTTTCTATACCTGTCCCAGCGTTACTGGATATGCTATAAGGTGTAGAAAATACAGGACGTCCATTCTTTTTCCCACACCTCTCAGTCCAACATTATTTTCTTCAGTTGTGTAGCAATTCCCATTATCAAATTGAATAAGCAACGTACATGTGTGTACACATGTATGTGTACTTTTCAAGTACATAAGGAGTATATGAGGATGTTTCCTCATAAGTGTTTAATGGAAATGCCAGCCCTCTTCACCAAAGATCCTCCCTCCGTCTGCAAAGAGTTATTCCCCCTCGTGGTTTGAGCTTTTCCACTATCCACACTGAGAACTCACTTGTTCCACAACGTGGGTGTAAATCTGAGCATTGGACCTGATCTGGCGCTGGGGGGAGTCCACAGAGACAACCCCTAGCAATGTGAGACAACTCTGTTACCCTGATGTATCCGACAGAATACACTCATTTACAACTACAATAGTTAGTGGATATATTGTAACACAGTGACATAGGATATAAATATTGCGCTCTGTATTACCAATTATATCATTGCATTTCACTTAGCTGAAATAACTAGTGCTGATACATTAAAATGTAACTGTCATTGACACAATGACTCATTTTATGCAGTGCAGGGGTAGTTATGTCAGATACACAGTGATTTATTGCATATCTCTTCAAGAATTAATTGGATTCAGCTTCACAAACTGCTACTAATATTCAACTGTCTCTCTCTCAAAGCCATGGTTATTGTGAAGATCTTTAATCAACAATGCCCAAACGGAAAAACAGACAAATGGTACAGAAGCTAAGTGATATCTTTGTGTGTGTTTTCACTGAGGAAGGTACAAGAAATATCCCAGATGTCGAGATCCGAGGGATTAGGGAAAAAGGAGTTGAAGGAAATTAGGAGAAAGTTGTATTGGAGAAATTAAAGGGACTGAATCTTGATAAGTCTATGGGATCTGATATTATAATCCCAGTGTTGAAAGAGCTTGCAATAGAGTTTATGGAAGTTTGTAGATGATAAAACTGGACAGTGTGCTGAGAGGAAAATGTAAAGTTCTATAGATTCTGGAATGATTCCTGAAAATTGGAAAGTAGCAAAAGTCACTCTACTATTTAAGAATGGAGGGAGAGAGGACAACCTGTTAGCCTTACTTAGACTGATGTAAGAGGGAAAATGCGACAATCTATCATAAAGATCATTTCATAAAAGAATCCCTACAGTGCAGAAGGAGGCCATTGGCCCATCAAGTCTGTATCAGCCTAAATCCCACCCAGGCCCTATTCCCATAACCCCACACATTTACCCTGCTAATCATGGTCAATTTAGCAAGGCCAATCAACCTAACTCACACATCTTCAGACTGCAGGAGGAAACCGCAAACTCCACACAGACAGTGACCTGAGGCCAGAAATGAACCCAGATCCCTCGCACTATGAGGCAGCAGTGCTCACCCACTATGCCACCATGCTGCCCAAATCAAATTAGAGAAAATGGGCATAAATGGACACTTGGACAATCGTGATCAGATTGGGCACCGTCAGCATGGATTTACAAATAGAAAATCATGTTTGACAAACTCAGTTTTTTTGAAGCTGTTACTAACAAAATTGAAAAAGAGTCAATGGATGTTGTATATTTGGATTTCCAGAAGGTTTTGATAAAGTCCCCCACAGGAGGTTAATTACCAAACAATATTGGATAGGAGGCAATATACTGCCATGGATTGAGGATTGGCAGAAAACGGAGAATAGGAATAAATGGGTCACTCTCACATTGGCAGACTGGGGCTCGTGGGGTACTGCAAGGGTCAGTACTTGGACCCAGATGTTTACAACATATATCAATGATTTTGATATGGGGAACCAAATCTCATATTTCCAAGTTTGCAAATGATACAAAACTCGGCAGGAACATACATTGTGAGGAAGACATAAAGTGTCTACAGGAGGATTGATCACAAGAGGATTTGAGCACAAGAGTAGTGAGGTCTTTCTTCAATTGTATAGAAGCTTGGTTAGACCACACCTGGAGTACTGTCCCTTACCTCAGAGTAAGGGGACGCCACAAACATTTCCCAGACTTGTTCCGGGAATGGCAGGACTATCTTCTGAAGAGAGAGTGAGCAAACTTGGCCTGTAGCTTTAAAGAATGAGAGATGATCTCATTGAAATCTACAAAATATTTAAAGAAATCGGCATGCTGATAAGATGTTTCCCTTGGGTGGAGAATCTAGAACCAGGGGGCATAATTTCAAAATAAGGAGGCAGTCACTAGGGATGGATATGAGGAGAAATTTCTTTACACAATTTCTTTGGAAATCTCCAGCTCAGAGGGCTGTGGAAACTCAGTCACTGACTGTGTTTAAAGTAGAGGTTGCTAGATTTCTGACTAAAAAAACATGAAGGGTTATGTATCCTCTGATCATCTTATATGCCTCTATTAAGTCACCTCTGAACCACCTCCTCTCTAACGAAAACAACCTCAAATCCCTCAGCCTTTCCTCATAAGATCTTCCCAGCATACAGGCAACATTCTGGTAAATCTGTTCTGCATCCTTTTCAATACTTCGATGTCCTTCCTATAATGCGGCGACCAGAAAAGTATGCAATATTCAAAGTGCAGCCACACCAGAGTTTTGTACAGCTACAGATGACCTTGTGGCTCCAAAACTCAATCCCTCTACCAATAAAAGCTAACACACTGTATACCTTCTTAACAATCCTATCAATCTAGATGCTAACTATCAGGGATTTATCCACATGGACACTGAGATCTCTCTGCCCATCTAAACTACCATTATCTTACCATTAGTCCAGTACTCTGTATTCCTGTTAATCCTTCCAAAGTGAATCACCTCACACTTTTCCTCATTAAATTGCATTTGCCATCTCTCAGCCCAGCTCTGCAGCTTATCTACATCCCTCTGTAACCCGCAACATCCTTCCATAGAGTCCACAATTCCAATGGCTTTAGCATCATCTGCAAATTTACTAATGCATCCTTCTATGCCCTCATCCAGGTTATTTATTAAAATGACAAAGAGCAGTGGCCCCAAAACAGATCCTTGTGATATACCACTAGTAACTAAACTCCAGGATGAACATTTCCCATGTCTTCTTACAGCTAACCAAAGAGGGGAATTTGTAGATGGTGGTGTTCCCAGGTATCTGCTGCCCTTGTCCTTCTAGATAGAAGTGGTCATGGGTTTGGAAGGTTCTGTCTAATGATTGTTGGTGAATTGCTGTAGTGCATCTTGTAGATGGTACACATTGCTGAGTGTTGGTGGGGAAGGGAGTAAATGTTTGTGGATGGGGTGCCAATCAAGCAGAGCTGCTTTGTCCTGGATGGTATTGAGATTCTTGAGTACTGTTGGATCTGCACCCATCCAGGCAAGTGGGGAGTATTCCATCACACTCCCGACTTGTGCCTTGTAGATGGTAGAGGAGAGTCAGGAGGCAATTCCTAGCCTCTGACTTGCTCTTGTAACCATTGTGTTTATGTGGCAAGTCCAGTTGAGTTTCTAGTCAATGATAAACAGAAAGTTATCATTCGGTATGGTACACCATTGACTGTCAAGAGGTGGTGGTTAGAGTGTCTCTTATTGGTGATGGTCATTGTCTGACACTTGCGTAACGTGAACGTTACTTGTCAGCCTAAGTCCAGATATTGTCCAAGAGATCTTGTTGCATTTGAAATGGATTGTTTCAGTATCCGAGTTGTGGAGTCTCCTCCTCCAGCGAGTTGTTTAATTGTCCACCATCATTCATGACTGGATGTTTTAGGACTGCAGAGCTTAGATCTGATCTATTGTTTGTGGGATCGCAGAGCTCTATCACTTGCTGTTTGGCATGCAACTAGTCCTGCTTGATAGCTTCACCAGGTTAGTACCTCATTTTTAGATTGGCCTGATGGCTGTTCCTCCTGCACTCTCCATTGAAGCATGGTTAATCCCCTATTTGATGGTAATGGTTGAGTGGGGGAGATGACAGGCCATGAGATTTCAGATTGTGCTGGAGTATAATTCATACTTCATAATCAGGTGGTGTGTCAGTGGAAGTAGTCGAGTCACAATTCAACCCATTATTCTCATGATCAATATTACAGTAAGAGGCCCTTCAGCCCATCAGGTTTGCACCAGCTTTCTGAGTTATAATTCTTAATACGGACCTGTTACTGCACAGTTTTGAAAAAAAAAAACAGCTTTTGAAAACAAAGCTATTTTCCCACCTTCTCCCCTTCACTTTCTTCCTTTTCTAATAATGACATGGGTTTGGAAGTAAACTGCAGACAGGCTAAACTCCAACATGCTCCAGTTGAGCCAAATGGCCTATTTGTACGTTGCAATGTGTTTCTGTGGGTGGTGGCTCCCTGTGCAAGATGCTCAGAGCTGCGCAATCTGACAGTGTGCCTTTTAGCTCCCGTCACCTCAGTTACATGATAATAGGGAGGCTTCATATTCCAGTAAGGCAGAGAGCAAACAGAGTGATTCATGAGACACTCAGCTCACACCCAGCCTCAAAGTGTGAAAATGGCTCATGAAGGTCTGTACAAGTCACAGTAATTATCCCAGTGGTGCTGATTCATATCCCGAATACATCCGTCACCTTATTTTCTTGCGATATCTTTGGAATGTGATGTTTGATATTTTTCCAATGTATTCCTGTCTTCCTCATCTCACCAATGACAAAGAGATACCCAAGTTAATTGTGATGTTGTGTCTTTACAAGGTCCTGATGGAAACACTAACACAACGTTTGAATTGGAAAATACTCATAACAGCTCAGTGATAATCTGAATTGATCCTGAGAAATTATTCCACTGACCTTTTTGTATTTATTTCAAATGTCATGCCTGTTGTTGGCATTTATTAGTTAATAAAGTTAATACCAGGCTTTACTCTGGGTCAGAAGCTGCGTTAGTTCAAGTTCCCATCTGGGAGTACAGTATTAACTCTCAGCTAAGACTCCAGTGAAGGACAAGTGTGTACTCTGCTGCTGTCTATTAGGTTCCACCCACCTATTTCAGAAGTAAAATTGGGTATTATTAATCCGCAAGTTGGAATTTCTCCCAGTGACATCACACAATTGAATATTACCAAGCACTGAGCAACTCACCGCACTGCCTTGCTGAAATATTTTTCTGTTCACAAACCGTTCAGAATTAATCCATGTAGAGCTCACCTACATCAACTCACCTTTTTGTCTTGTATATGAGCATTCCCGGGCATGGTGATACAGTGGTTAGCACTGCTGCCCCACAACGCCAGGGCCTAGGGTTCGATTCCCAGCTTGGGTCACTGTCTGTGTGGAGTCTATACATTCTCCCCATGTCTGCGTGGGCTTCTTCCTGTGCTCTGGTTTCCTTCCACAATCTGAAAGACGTGTTGGTTAGGTGCTAAGTTCTCCCACGGGCGCCAGAGTGACTAGGAGATTCTCACAGTAACTTCATTACAATGTTAATGTAAGTGTTCTCGTGACCTTCATTTGAGCTGCTTTCTTGGAGCCCCCAATATTATTTTGTTACTGTTCCTGTTCCTGTGCCTAACATGGCCAGTGTGTGCAAATATATCTGGTGATGTGGTGATCAGAATTGACCATGGCTGAGCCAGTGCATTGCAGATCCTTGGCTTTCTGTCCCCCACTAGTACTAAACAGAATGGATTATTTTGCTCCTTCCTGACTCAACATTTACCTGAGGTTATATCTGCATTTCCAAAATGTTGCAGTCAGCAGTCCTGCGAATTCTTTTTCTGGGAAGTATTGATTAACTGATATTGGGAGACGTGTTTGCTGCATTGTGGCATCTCTCGCAGCAGCTTCTCAAACTTCTGCAAAAAAAAAAACCACTTGGTTTCCCATTCCCCTCCCCTCCCCTCCAGTCACCCACCCCCAAAGCCGCCCTTGGTTACCATTCGTGCACAAGGAGCTGCCTCAACAAGCAGCTCATCAATTCATCTCTCGAGCAAGACTTGGACAGCGTTTCAGAAATCTTTCAAGCGATTGGACGTGTTGGAGGGGTTTGGTCAGTTTTGGAACCTGAATAAGTGTGTGAACTGCATCGAGAAGTATTTCAGGATTTCAATTCCTTGAGTGCACAGACTGAATGGAGATGGCGTTGGCATCAGTGAAATGGTCTGTTCTTTACAGCGGTACTGCTGATAACGCCTCGGTGTGACATCCTCCACTGAAGGACAAACGACCCTCCCCACCACCCCGAGAAATGAAACATTTTAGGAGTTTCAGCTAAAATGTGAAACTCCTCTTGATCGGATAAGAACTGACGCCCCTTTCAGGAACTCGAGCCTGAGTTTTCTGACTTCCTGGTATTTCACATAGTCCAGGAACAATTCACCTCGAAGGAACTTTGATGGGTCCCATTTGAGACAGTGCAAACAGAATGATAAGTGCACTTGGCCTTGATCTTGACAGGGATTGAGTGCACAGACTGAATGGAGATGGCTTTGGCACCAGTGAAATGGTCTGTTCTTTACAGCGGTACTGCTGATAACGCCTCAGTGTGACATCCTCCACTGAAGAACAAACAATCCTCCTCCACCATCCCGAGAAATGAAGATGATTACACTCTGACACATAAAAAGGGGAAGGTAAAGGGAGGTAAAAAGGGAAAGTATCGCCAAAATGAAGTGATAATTCAACACCATCCATCTTATTCAGAACATGGGAGGAGAGAAAGGTGGAGTGTTTCTTCCCAACAGTTATTCATGGTCAGAACTGCAGATGGCCATGTGTCTGGCATAAAGTCATTCCAGCCTTGCAAACCAGCCTCCCATCCAATGACTCTGTCTACACTTCCCACTGCCTTTGGCAAAGCAGCCAGCATAATTAAGGACCCCACGCACCCCGGACATTCTCTCTTCCACCTTTTACCATCAGGAAAGAGACACAAAAGTCTGAGGTCCCTGCTGCTGTCAGACTTTTGACTGGACCTACCTTGCATTAAGTTGATCTTTCTCTACACCCTAGTTATGACTGTAACACTACCTTCTGCACTCTCTGTCCTTTTCTTCTCTATGAATGGGATGTTTTGACTATATAGTGCACAAGAAACTGTACTTTTCACTGTATCCCAGTACATATAACAATAGTAAATCAAACAATACTTTTCACTGTATCCCAATACATGTGACAATAATAAATCAAACAATACTTTTCACTGTATCCCAATACATGTGACAATAATAAATCAAACAATACTTTTCACTGTATCCCAGTACACATGACAATATTAAATCAAACAATAATTTTCACTATATGTTAATACATGTGACAATAATAAATCAAATAAAATCCAAAGGATGGGAAAAGAAATGAATAATAATATTCTTTGTAGTTTTTGCTTTTCCAATGTAATTGTAACTGGAATGTATAAGAAAACTGAATGAGTGTACATTTCAGTCCTTCCAGCTTGTGCTAGAGTAAACTGATATCTGCTAGAATGGCATGAACATCCTTTTCTAACTCTGATATTGAATTGGGTACAGTGCTTTAGTAATGACTATGTCTCCATGCTTTAAAACACCTGCTAATTCTCCCAGAACTTTCAGCAATGTTCCTCCTGGTCCATGTTTTTTAGGTTGAAGAATTTTCTTGTTAAAAAATTCAAACTGCTGCTCTAATATCTAATTTGAAGAGACATTAAGCCATTCTAATAGTTGCACATCATTATCTAACCTCTCCTGCTGCAGCAAGTTGTGAACCTGTCTCAGGAACACCACCACAGAGCAAGTTGGCCAGATCCTTGGGGACATAATTGCTGGACTGGGACTGTGACAGGTATGGAGGGAATCAACAAGATGAACAAATATACTTAACCTCAGGCTCACCAACCAATCATCACCAGATGGATCAGTCCATGACACTAACAGTAGGAGTGACTGCACAGTCCTTGGAGACAAAGTCCCATCTTCACAATGAGAATAACCCCCATTGTGTTGTGTGGCATTCTCACCATGTTCATGGAGATCAACTTCAAACAGATCCAGCAACTCAAGACTGGACATCCATTTGGTAGTATTGAGAAGGGCAGAAGGGGATTAAAAAACTCACGCATAAAACATTTCAACTCTTACCTGTATAGTTCTCTACAGGCAGAGTCTCCAGGAGCAGAAAAGGAGGAGTGTTGTATCATTCTTGGACCATGAGTTCAATGTGTGGAGGAGGTTGTTCCATGGAAGGAAAGTGTCCAGTCTGATGGTTCAGATACCCCAGAGCCAGAAACCTTAAATGTTTGAAGGATTCAAGGAATTAGAGCATTTTGGTGGAAGGTGTGTCGGCTTTTCAGACACGAGTCGCAATTCTTTAATCACCCAAGTCTTTAATGAGGCAAATGCGTGAATTTCAACAGATCTGCCATCATACACAGAGAGATAAATAACTGAGGTCAGTTTTAATCACGCTTTAACATAGATGTCTTGGGTTTGTTAATATTGATGATGTACATCTTGCAGCCTGCCAGCACATTGATCCTAACAGTTCTCAACTTGCCAAGACACACTAATTCAACATAATTGTTCAAGTCCAGGATTATGAATGGCATTTCCAGTGACTAATGCATCTTACAAGAAAGCACTCCAATCATTACTAAATTCTTTTGCTCAGCAACAGCCTTTCAGAAGAGAACTATCACTCCATTTCAGCCTGTAACACTCTTCTCGATGGCCTTGGGACATTCCCTGTCTGCAAGTCACACAGCAGGAGATTTTAGGAAAAAAACAGCATGGACATATCTCAGAGCATTCAGAATTCAGCATTCCATCTTCCGATGTTGCTTTTCCCTGTTGACCTCTCTATCTCTTATCAACAACTTGTGTTTACAGAGGAAAACATCCCTCAGTGCAGCACGATCAGACAAGTATCTGCCAGAAAAATCACACAGCCGCTCAAATGGAGGTCCCAACCCGCAAGGGGTCACCAGGGATTGAGGTTCCTTTGTTATCCGCTCTCAGATTGTGTGTGTGTTTGATTATAGGCTGCTGGATTATTTCCATTGCTGACCTATTAGTTTGAATCAAAAAATTCCACCACAAACTTGGTTTTCTTTCAAGCTGACACTAACTTTTGGAAGTTAGCACAAGGGACTCCCAGGAGTACTTTTCAACTTTGAGTTGTGTGTGTTCCTTCAGCAATGCTCAATGATTTCTTAAAAAAAAATCTTCATTGGAAGTTGACACTGCAATTATTAACCAACCCTTCTCTGTAAGTATCAACACACTGTCAGAACTCAGGCCCCAACTGCATATAGTGATCCCAAAGAAATCAGTGATACTCCAAATGACTCCTTTTAAAGTAAGGTTTCTTCATTAGTCTCAAGTAGAGCTTACTTTACACTGCAATGAAGTTGCTGTGAAATTCCCCAAGTCGCCACAGTCCGGCGCCTGTTCGGGTCAATGATTCTGGGAGAAAACCAGAGCATCAGGATCAAACCCACACAGACATGGGGATAATGTGCAAACCCTACACAGACAGTGACCCAAGGCCGGGAATTGAACACGGGTCCCTGGTGCTGTGAAGCAGCGGTGCAAACTCGCTGTGCCACCTTGCCGTCCTACTTCTCTAATCCAAGCTGTCACCTTGAAAGGAGAGTCTGAAGGGAAGCTTCTCAATTCTTCAAGGTAATCAGGTGAATCTCCATTTCTGCATCTATAATATTCAATCTGGTTCACTGACCCTTACACAGGAACCAAAGGTCTCTTTGGACACCTCAGTTTGTCAGAGAATAGGTATCCTTACTTTGAAGTTCCTCCCCAAAGTTCAAAGAATCAGAGATTTATAAAAAGTTTGACAGTAACTATTATTATTATTAGTAACTAAACCTTTACTCGCCTCTTGGAAGATTTTAATCTGGAGAATTCATGGAAATGAATGGACAAAACAGGCTTTACCAAATTTTGAGGTCTTTCTTCCAGGAACAACTCTTTTAGATCATTTCACTCATTTTTTTATCCAATGAAAAAAAATTGAAAATCTGTTGGATCCTTGTTCCCTTGAATAATCAGATTTAGAATTATAGAATAGAATCACAGAATCCTGACATTGCAAAAGGAGGCCATTCAGCCCACTGAGTCTGCACCAACAACATTCCCACACAGGCCCCATCCCTATGGCCACAGGTAGTTCCCCTGCTAATCACCCTGACACTAAGGGACAACATAGTGTAGCCAATCCACCTAACCCATACATCTTTGGGCTGTGGGAGGAAACACGAGCACCCGGAGGAAACCCACACAGACACGGGGAGAACGTTCAAACTCCGAGGCCGGAATTGAACTTGGGTCCTTGATGCTGTGAGGAAGCAGTGCTGACATTGTGCCACTCCCAATAACAACAACTACACAAATCTTGATTGTGGATAACTCTACGGTTAAAAGCTCAGCATGCAAAGCTTGTTCACAAAATGCTAAGATAGAATTGTAACAGTGCTCATGCTAAAACTCGCTTAGTTGGCATTATATACAACGAGACTGCTGTGCTAGAGTCCTCTTACCTGGATTGCCTGTGAGCAAAATGTCAAGTAGTATCATTCTTGATATTCTGATTCTTTTGTCTGAATCTATATATTGATGTAGCTACAAGGTAGATTGATGAAGCTGAGTGTTGCACATACACAGTCAGATGTATCTCTACCTGTTAATCTATGGCTGAATAAGGGACCTGGACTGTTGCCGAGTAAATGCTGGAACGTAAGTTTTAATCTTCTGAGTTAAGAGCAATAGTATTCCTAGAAATTGCAGAAGTGCAAAATTGCAGAAAGTGGTTCTTGCGGACGTGAGCTTTGGATTGTCTGCAAAGAGGGGGAAAATGGGAAACGTCTTAAAGGGATTGCACATTGATCCAATGCATGATGATGGACAATTAATAAGATCATTCCAGCCAGTGATGCTGGTCAATGTTAGAAGATGTGCAGCTTCCTTTAGGAATAAACCTGGATGAGCTTCACAGCGAATTGAGGGCAGCTGATGGAAGCTTTAACAGCTGTTTTTGTTGCTCCCCTTTTGAGTGTGAGGAGGTTTCTGGGTAGGGAGAGGATCCAGCAGGAAAGAGTAACAAAGTGTTGTACTGGTTAACAATGCTGAAAGCTTAAATTGGGCAAGGCAAGGATTTCTCGACAGAACAAAAGCACACTTTGAAACAGAGTGGACATACATTGAGAAAAAAAGGCCACTGCCAACAGAACTTGACCCAGAAGATAACGCCCCATATTAGAAAGGCCAGAGGTCAAAAAGGTACAATATTCCTTTCCCTAAAGCTTGGGCATCCCTTCCAACCGTGCATTTATCAATTTGTTTATTTCTTTGAAAGCTCGACATTGTAGTGTGGTGTTCAAATCAGCAGCAAAATAAACTGCAGTACAAATGAAAGTGTGAAGATACGGAACGGAATCTCACTCTGCACAGAGGGAGTGACTTTGAAGCATTGGAAGGTGAACACAAGATTTGTGGCAGGGAGTTGGGTGTGGATTTAACCAAAGCCAAAAAATGGGAAGGAGAGTTTTTTTTAAAAAAAAAACTCTCTGAGCTGATCCAGGTTGGATCTTCTTCATTAAGCTTCCCACAAAAACAAAATACCATAGATGCTGGAAATCTGAAATAACGTGGAGCATGTGTGAACAGAGTTAATGTTTCAGGTCAACAATCTTGCAGCAGGACTGGGAGAAATTGGAGAGATCGCTGATAGCTGAGGGAGAATAGGATGACCCCTTTCACCCTACCTTCTGCCCTGACATTGTTGATCCTTTGATCTGATCTTTCCTCCTCTCTCCCTGTCTTTCCCTGTGCTTCAAATCTGTTGCATCTCTATTTCCAAATCCAGTAAAGTTTTTCTCTCACAGATGTTGCCTCATTTGGCAAGTGACCAAACTTATAATTAACAATGTCGTTTACATGTGGGAGGTAGTGTCACAGTTATCTTTGGGAAATGTTGAGATTACCTTGGGCATGAGGGAAATTTGCTACTAGATCAGAAAGGGCAAAGGTCTTTAATAATTCTGCATTTATTCTTAAATTAGAAATAAGTCTAAATTGGGACAAAGGTATTCACTTGAATGCTTGCTTTCACTGCTCAGAAGCTATCTCCCCACTGCTTTTGTCAAAAAGGCAAGTCAACTTAATATGCTGTCACTCTCAACAAGAAAATCAGATTTAAAAAACCAGAGTCCATCCACGTTCAAGACTTCGAAAAATAGAGAATTGTTTTGCAACATAGAATCATAGAATCTTAACAGTGCATAAGGAGGCCATCCAGTCAATTGAGTCTGCACCTACCACAATCCCGCCCAGGCCTTATCCCCACATATATATTCTCTGCTAATTCTCCAGACACTAAGGGACAGCTTAGCACAGCCAATCTACCTAACTTGCACATCTTTGGATTGTGGGAAGAAACTGGAGCAACCAGAGGAAACCCATGCAGACACAGGGAGAATGTGCAGATTCCACACAGACAGTGACCCAAGCCGGAATTGAACCCGGGTCCCTAGCTACGTGATGCAGCAGTGCTAACTACTGTACCACCATGCTACCCTAACATGCATAAATAAATGTCATCAGTGAAGCCCCAGAACTTGCTGGCACTCAAAAGTCTTATGAGACATCTCACAACACCAGATCAAAGTCCAACTGATTTATTTAGCAGCAAAAGCCACTAGCTTTCAGAGCGCTGCTCCTTCGTCAGGTGAGTGGGAGTTCTGCTCACAAACACATCACTCAAAAATCTTCACAGATTTGCTGCAGTCTCAGCAAAGATGATTAACAAAGCAAGAATAACATTCTGTCCGGGTACAAAAAAGATGAATTTAAGGTAGTCTCCAAAAGCAGCAATGTGTAGCATAGCTGCTATCAGTGAGGGAATTGAAATAAAGATAGTAATTAGAGGCTGGTTATCTATGGAACTAAAGGTTCATTTGAGCTCTCTCAAAATTCAAGTATCATACACCCACACATTGCCCTCATTCATTTGCTCTACTATATATTTAACCAGTTGCTTTTGATGTTTTCAACTCAAAGCCCTTCCATTGACTTATTGCACAATCTGTTCCATGTGACAGGCAGGTATTTCAGACTACCACAATTGCAATGTCATTTCAGGATATTTTAATCAGCCCTTTTCTCTTGCACCACTTGGAGCATCTCCTATAACAGGGAGCTTGTGCACTGTTGGTTTCTGTCCGATCAGAGATCTCTAAGAATCACGCAATCCCAGGTCACTTCTGAACAATTTGTAGCCATCACAGTAAAAGAGAGAGTGTTTTCCCCTCTCTCCTATCTGTCTTCACACTAAATGCTGTGACATCCCATTGGCCTTTGAACTGCGTTGGGTGCACTGCGAATGAATCTCAGTTAATGGTTAAACCCTTCATGTAACAGTGTTTTCTTTGGATTCTTGAAGATGTGTTGATCACTCTTGCAATCTTTCCGGATTTAATGAATTAATTTTACATGGAGATCAAAGGCAAAAACTATTTTTTGGAAACTAGAATACCAGAGCTACATGTACCGACCGACTCAAGAACAGCTTCTTCCCTGCTGCCATCATACTTCTCAATGGACCTCCCATATATTAAGCTGGTGTTTCTCTGTACCTTCCTTCCCTTCTCCTTTATGTACTTTATGAACAGTATGTTTTGTCCCTATAGCATGCAGGAAACAATACTTTTCACTGTATCCCAGTGTATGTGACAAGAATAAATCCAACCACTCAAATCAAATTATCCATCTTTGAGCACACTCTTCATTGACCAATCCAAGCATCTATACAGATGGAAGTTGGAACGAGACATCAAGCTCTTGTGGCATCAAATCAAACTCCAACCAGCTCCATTCACCACCCAGATAGAACACAATAGTTGATAGTAATAACACAGCAAGCAATTAACACACTGTTGTAAATGGATAGGAGAAAGAATCTCATGTATTTTTCACAACTCCAGTGTTGTATTCTCAAATTCACTTCTGGCTGTGTAACTGGATGTCAGAAGTTATCAAACACACTAAAATAAAAAAAAACTCCTTGTCATGTTTAAATGGACGTCACTTCCTCTGGGCAACATAAAATCTCTACATTGCAGAAGGAGGCCATTCAGCCCATCAAGCTTGCACTGACTTTCCAACAGATCATTCCACTCAGATCTTATCTCTACAGACCTATATATTTGCCCCACCAATCCCTTTAATCTACACAACTTGAGACAGTAAGGGGCAATTTATCATGGCCAATCAATCTAATCTGCATATTTTTGCACTGCAGGAGAAAACCAGACCACCCACAGGAAACTCACAAAGACACAGGGTGAGAATATGCAAAGCGCACACAGACAGTTGTCCCGAGGCCGGAATTGAACCCAGGTCCAGGGCACTGTGAGGTAGCAGCACTGTGTCACTGTACCATACGTGGTGCCATTTTTTAAAATGGAGAGTGCAGAATTTGTGAGCCAACCCTGAATAGTGAAATGAATGTACAACTTCTAGAAATGTTTCATTGAGAAAGTTATACAACCATGAAATACGATCCCACTGCATTGCGTGCACAGGCTTCAGCAAGCTTCTTCAATCATAAATATTTAAATCCTTATGAATTACACTCTTGAGAATGCCAGAAATTTTCAGTTGTAACAAGTATTATAAAGTAACCATAAAGTAGGTAGCTTAAGTCTACTCTCTAAAGATGTTTCTAAAATTTACTTACTGAGATGTTTTTGGATAGTCACTCAGAAATTTGGGTCCATAATTTGTCCTTTTTTTTTACTGTCTATGCTTTGTCATAAAGCCTTTGGATGCCAAACACAAAAGCAAAACACTGTTGATATATCTGAAATAAAGTCTTGAAATACTCAACAGGGCTGGCAGCATCTGAGGAGAGAGGAAGAGTCAGTCACTGAGATGATAAGAACTTCCTTCGTTCAAATGATTGCTAATCTTAAAGTTTATTTATTATTTATTAGTCAGAAGTAAGATTTAAATTAACACTGCAATGAAGTTACTGTGACATTTCCCTAGTCGCCACACTCCGGCGCCTGTTCGGGTCAATATACCCAAGCAACAGGTGTTTCAGGCCGTGGGAGGAAACACATGCAGACATGGGGAGAATGTACAAGCTCCACGCAGACATTGACCCAAGCCAGGAATGAACCCGGTTCCTGGTGCTGAGAGGCAGCAGTGCTAACCACTGTGCTGCCCTCTGACACTTGGGGAATTTGGAATTCTTTACCTCGAGAGCTGTGAATCATCAGTCGCTTGAGTGATAGTTAAGATAGAAGTGGATAGATTTTGGGATATTAAAGGGATTAAGAGAAGGGGGGAGGAGGGGTGGGTAGGTGGTGGTGGAAAACAGGTGATAATACGAGAGCCATCATCTCTTCAATAGCAGAGCAGGCTCAGGAAGTCAGATGGATCATTGCAGCTCCTATTCCATATTTTCTTATATCAGAACAGGATAACTCATTGCAAAACCAGTTGAAAATTGGGCCCTATGCATATTGTGGAACAACTGTTTGATAAGGTGGGTGTCTTATTGATGAAATGAAAGTACATTGTAGTAAATAGCAACGTTTTCTCATGTCCCAAGATTGCATTCTTGAACCCCCTGTCACTCTGCTCCTCTACTCCTGAAACTATATTTCTTTTCAGCGTATGTATCTTCTCCCTATTTTTCCTCTGAACATGCCATTTTCTGCTTTAAGTGTCATCTGAACAATTTACTAACCTGCCTCCATCCTTCTTCTGAGCATTTTTTGGGCACAGGCATATAGATAGATGCTTGATTAACGAGGGGATGCAAAGTTATTGGAATGCAGGAATATGAGAGGGAGGCCACAATCCATTCAGTGAAGATCTTATTGAATGGTGGAGCAGCCTTGAGGGGCCAAATGGTCTACGCCTGCTTCTAATTTGTATATTTGCAAATCGCTTCCACCTCTCTTCCTCACCCTTTCCTTGCTGCCTGCAAAATTTAATACCATGCTCCCCCCTCCAGTTCCATATCACACGCGTATAAAGTAATTGGAGAAAGCAATGGTCTCAACAGACCCCAGACGTCACTCTTATGATCACTCCAGTGGAAAAACACATTAACAATTCTGGCCAAAACAACTTCTTACCCAAGCTTCCACATTTCTGTTTACTACAACATACCTTCATCTCTTCAAGTCTCCACCTTACCAAACACTTAATGAAAATCAATAACCTACTCTATTTTCTTTGCCTGCTCTGCAAAGTTACTTTCAAAGTGATATTGGATTCTTCTGAATTCACCAGCATTTCTCAGCATGTACTTTTTTTAGTTTGGCTAAGAAGAAAAAAAATTCACACTCTCAAACTACCTCCTTGACCTCTTTCCTCCTGATACCAATATCCATTTCTTAAAGTTACACTTCTGAGACTTGCTTTGGGATATTATTTCACTTAAAGGGGCTTCATATGTATAGAAGGCGATAACGATCTCTATCTGTGGGACCTGGAATATAAACTGCAAAACTCATTTCTCAAAATGTGACAGTATCGCCATCTGCTTAATCAACTCTCAAAAACTGGCAGAGGTACAAGCAATTACATGCAACTGTGTATGGATAGTTGGAAGTTGGGCCATTTCATAAGCTTTAGCTGTTTTGCTGAAGATCATGCTTCTAACTTTAGGCCACCTGTGTCTCAAAGCTGACCTACTACTGAAGAATCCTTCTAGTCTTTCATTGTCTATGCCTCAACTTGTACAAAAACAACCAAAGGAAAATTAGAGATGTATCTTTCAGATTCTCTACTTTTCCAGTGTGGACCAATCCCATTTCTAAGTCCCAAGATGGCATCCCAGTCCATAATCAGTAAGGATAGGCAACAATACCTCCTCTATGATCATCCTCAACACCAATGCCTAACAAGACTGTTTTCTCAGCCCCTTACTATGCTCCTTATACACAAAGAACAAAGAAAATTACAACACAGGAACAGGACCTTTAGCCCTCCAAGCCTGTACTGACCATGCTGCCCGACTGAACTAAAATCTCCTACCCTTCTGAGGACCATAGCCCTCTATTCCCATCCTACTCATGTGCTTGTCAAGATGCCCCTAAGAAGTCACTACCATATCCGCTTCCACTACCTCCCCGGCAATGAGTTCCAGGCACCCACTACTCTCTGTATAAAAAACCTAATACATCTCCTTTAAACGTTGTCCCCTCACACCTTAAACCTGTGCCTCCTAGTAATTGACTCTTCCACCCTAGGAAAAAGCTTCTGACTATCCACTCTGTCCATGCCTTTCATGATCTTGTAGTCTTCAATCAGTTCTCCCCTCAACCTCTGTCGCTCCAGTGAGAACAAACTAAGTTTCTCCAACGTCTCCTCATAGTTAACGCTTTTCAAACCAGGCAACATCCTGTTCAATCTTTTCTGTACCTTCTCCAAACCTTTCATATTCTTCTGGTAATGTGAGACCAGAATTGAACACTATATTCCAAATGTTGCCTCACAAAGGATCTATAAAGCTGCATCTATGATTGTGTGGCCAAATTCCCCTCCAATTTGATTTTCAAGTTTGCTGATGACACCACTGTAATGGGTCGGATCTCAAACAATGATGAGACAGATTACAGGAATTAGAGAATCTGGTGAACTGGTGCAGCAACAATAATCTCTCCCTCAATGTCAATAAAATTAAAGAGATTGTCATCGACTTCAGAAAGCACAAAGGAGAACATGCCCCTGTTTACATTAATGGGGAGTCGATAGAAAGGATCAAGAGCTTCAAGTTTTTTTAGATATCCAGATCATCAACAGCTTGTCCTGGTCCCCGCCATGCTGACACTATGGTTAAGAAAGCTCATAAATGCCCCTACTTTCTCAGAAGACTACAGATGCATCATAGAAAGCATTCTTTCTGGCTGTATCACAGCTTGGTATGGCTCCTGCTCTGCCCAAGACTGCAAGGAACTACAAAAGGCCATGTATGTAGCCCAATCAATCACGCAAACCAGCCTCCCATCCATTGACTCTGTCGACACTTCCTGCTGCCTCAGCAAAGCAGTCAGCATAATTAAGGACTCCACGCACCCTGACATTCTCTCTTCCAACTTCTTCCTTTGAGAAAAAGACACAAAAATCTGAGATCACGTGTCAACCTACTCAAGAACAGCTTCTTCCCTGCTGCTGTCAGACTTTTGAATGGACCTACCTTGCTTTAAGTAGTTCTTCCTCTCCACCCTAGCTCTGACTGTAACACTACATTCTGCAATCTCTCCTTTCCTTCTCTATGAACAGTTTGTTTATCGGTATAGCATGCTAGAAACAATACTTTTTGCTGTATGTTAATATAAGTGACAAAATAAATCAAATTCAAATCAAATTAATCTGGAAAGGCAAGTTATCTCAAAAATTTAAACAATAAACAAACCCTAGGCTGTTACAGTATAATGGCTAACCAAGTGTTTAATACATTTATGGGATGTGGGTACTGTTGCATGGCCAGCATTTATTGCCCATCCTAGTTATTCTTGAGGGCCTTATTGGACCAATCCAAGGGTATAGATAGCCCCTCAGTGTTAATAGGGAGGGAGTTCCATGATTTTAAACCAGTGACAGTGAAGGAAGGGTGAATTATTTCCAAGTCAGGTTGGAATTTTCTACCAACAGGATTTTTAAGTCCCAAAAACATGTTGTGTTTGAATTTCTAGACTGATGTGATGTCAAGTCTATCAGATATACACTCTAATGATTGGCTGCTAAATAAAACAGCATATTCTTTTGGTTGTTTGCAATAGGTAAAGTGCAGATTGCATTCAATCAACCAACAAAACTAAAAATCAACTTCTACTGCCAGCTGTAATTTCACAATTGGTCAGCACTTACTGAGCAATTCCAAGTGCACTCCAGTAACACTGAACTGGAACTTGCTGCATACAAGCTTGGTGGCTGCAGAAACAATCTTTTCTTTGAAAAAAAAAATTGGATGGATACTTGAAGCAATTATATTTAAGAATGAACAAAGTGGGTGAATGGGACTGATTGGATTGCTTCAAAGAAGCATGGGCTAGATGGGCCAAAAGGCCTCTCCAATTTTCATAAATAAATCCAAGTCTGGGAGGTCAGCTTATAAATAAAAAAAAACAATCACCCTAAAATGTTATTTTTTATGTAGGTACAATTATGGAATATTGTTGGGCAACAAGTTTCCTCGGTTTTCTCATCAGGACTGGATCATGCTTCACCCAATGTTTTAAGATAATCAGCTAAGCTGGCTATGTGGCTCATCTACATTTGTTTTCAGTGATGTGCATTCGGACACAGGAACCTATTCTCCGCAAACAAGTGGAATATGTTCACTTGTGACTCTTCTGAAAATTGAAAGGGAGGGTGCTTTTTTTAAAAAAAAATCTTTCACGGGATTTGAGAACTGTTGGCAAGCCAAATATCGTCTACTCCCAATTTCCTCAGAAAAAGTGACGTTGAGCCAAGTTCTTAAACAACTGCAGTCAGTGTAGTAAATAAAACTTTGAAAATTTATTTATTAGTCACATGTATGGCTTACATTAACGCTGCAATTAAGTTACTGTGAAATTCCCACGCCGTGGTGCCTGTTCATCTAAATAAACTCGTTTTTCAGACTGTGGGAGGAAATCTACGCAGACATGCAGAGAAAGCACAAATTCCACACGTTGACACCCCAGCTGGGACTCAAAACTGTGTCCCTGGCACTGTGAGGCAGCAGTACTGTCCCACCATATGCCCACAATGTAGTGTGGCTACACAGCTGTGCTGTTAGGGAGTTTCAGGATTTAGATCCAGTGGCAGTAAAGGATATATTTTCAAGTCAGGTGTGTGGCTCAGTGAACTCACAGATGGTGGTGTTCCCCACGCAATTGTTGCCCTTGTCCTTCAAGGTGACAAAGGTTGCAAATTTGGAAGATGCTGCCGAAGGAACCTTGGGTGAGTTGCTGAATGTATCTTGTATATGTTACATGCTGTTGTCATTATGTGGAGGGAATGGATGTGGAAAGGCTGCCTATACTTAGGGTAAATAAGTCATGTGGTCCAATTGCTTACATCCCAGGTAGTTACAATCGGGGTGGAAATAGTGGAAGGGCTTGTTTTAATGTTGCATCTTCCTTAATTAAGGGGACGGTGCCAGAGAATTGGGAAGTGGCAAATGTGGCATCCTTAATTCGACGGATAGTCCTTGGAATACAGACTAGTAGTCTAATATCAATAGTGAGTAAAATTTCAAACCTTAAATCAGGGAAAAACTGGACAGGTACTTGGGGGAGATTTGACTTAATTAAGAGTCAGCAAGCTGAATTGATTGCAAAGTATGAGACACACCGATTTTGGGCAAGAGTTACAGAGGGAAGAACGTTTTAAAGCAGCCAGCAATAATGAACTGGAACTTCTGCCCATAAGATTGTTGGATGCAGAAACAATTCATGAGTTTGAAAAGAAATTGGATGGATACTTGAGGCAATTACACTTAAGAAGGTGATGGGAACAAAGTGAGGTGAATGGGACTGATTGGATTGCTCTATAGAAAACCAACATGGGCTAGATAGGCCAAAAGGCCTCACCACCTTTCATAAATGAATCCATGTCTGGGAGGTCAAGGTATAAATTAAAAAAAAGCAATAGCCCTAAAATGTCACTTTTTCCCAGGTACAATTTTGGAATTATTTTTGGGCAGCAAGTTCCCTCAGTTTTCTAATCAGAAATGGATCATGCTTTAGCCCAATATTCTGAATGCAATTTATCTATGATGTGTCCACTCTCTAGCCAGATCATGTGAATCAGTGCCAGTGGCGGTGATGTCTCAATTCCTCTAAATTTGTGCTTGCAATGCATTCTGGATAACTCTGAGACACCACAGGAGGAACTGAGATTGGCAGAAGTGAAAAGATTCATTGGGGCTGAAGAATGAGGAGTCTGAGTCGTGACTACTTCAACTGGAAATGGCTTTTTGAAGAGGTTTTTCTTCTAATTCTGGTGATGCAGACTTGGACCTCTGCCATTGTGAAAGAAACAAGTGATTGTGTCCCTCTCCTCTCCTCCCCAATCAGTGATTCTCAGCAACAGATAGTCTGAAGATATTGGCAACAATGCTGAACTCTTCTATTCAATCTGAAACCTAGGGCCGATGGTTACTCCAAGTTACTTTTTTTTAAAGCATTCTGCTGCCTTTAGTCAGGTTTCCAAATGGTGGACCATGCAGAGAGTCTTCCAGAAATGAGGAAAGTCAGTTCAAATGCACCTAATAGTATGGTAAAGTCTTGATTTTCCAGTTGTTGTATAGCTATTTGCAGATGGGATTGAGTTACAGATCCACTGACTATATCAAAATGCATTTTGAATTATTTGTTTGAGATAATTTTCACCTACTTTAAAAACAGAATTGACCATCTCTGAATGGTTTCAAGGAGATAGGGAGAGATCAGCAGGATCTGATTGAACGGCGGAGCAGGCTTGAATTTGCTTACCTCTGCTCTTAATTCCTCTGTTCCTATTCCCTGGCCTCTTATTTTGAAAATGCAAGAATTTAAAGGATAAACATTAATGTAGAGGTTCTGACGCTGAAATGATTTAATACCTGATCTTTGAAACTTTCAATGAAAAATAAGTTGTGTTTGATTTTGTTAGAACAAAGCCACAATATTTCTTTCAAATATGCTGATAGAATTTGCATGATTAAAGAATTAATTTTAGGAACTAAGACTCCTATTGAGCCCAGTAGTCACTCCCACTGTCAGGGCATCAAATATGAACCGATTTAAAAGCACAGCTCTTGGTTTATTTTCAGATCTTTTTGTTCTAGTTTTTCAGGAAGTGTTCTAAATGTGCGACCATAGTTCACAAACTTAGTATTGTTGTAAAGTCAAAGCCACTTCAACTGATGCTAAACTTGGTTGTGTGAATCAGGGTTAAGGCTTGAAATGAGTCTGAAACTCAAAACAGTAAGGCTATCTCCTCCAGGGACTGTTATTCCACTTTGTTCTGGTGTTAGATTGGATTCCGAGACCAATCCAGGCTACATTTACACTGCAGCGACATTCATGCAAGTCGTGATGCATCTACAGTGCAGCTATAGTGCACCTTAGTGATCATTCAGCATCAGTAACATACAACTTTATGAAAAAAAGAGTGACAGTAAAGCCAACTGCTGAATCAAGCCTGTCCTCTGCACCCATCTAATCCATTCCTTCCCAACTATACATTGTTACAATTAATTCTGGGCAAACCTCTCCACTTCCTTCAGGGAAGCCCTATTTCCCATGGATCTGTATCTCATATTTTCACCATATATATTGACTCTGTTGAAGGAATCCACTTGTGTGATCAAGTTTGCAGATGTGACTGAGTTAGCAGACACAATTAGCTGCACAGGTGGAAGTTACAGACATAGACAAATTTCGTGGGCAGCATGGGGGAGTTAGTCTGAGAAGACAAATCAGTATATTTTCTTTGCGTTGAAAAGCTGGGATCCCTGAAGGAATCAGAGATATCGGTTCCCATCGATGCAAATCAATACAAGTTAGTGTGCAGGTACAAAACACCAAATAAAAGGGTGCTGGCCATCTCTACGGCTGGAATCTAAAAGTTATTTGCAATTGTACAGTGCCTTCGTTGGACTGTAGTTGAAGTAATACATTCAGTTTTGGATACCGTATCTCATGAAACATAACTTGTGTTGCAGATTCATCACAATTACACCGTGGTTTGAGGGTATTAATTACGAGTACACATTGGGTAGTGAATACTCCACCAAGTTGAGAGATGATCTAATCAAAGACAGTGATTTAATAGGGTAGGTACAGACAAACAATATCCTCTGATGAGAAAGTCAATGACAAACTGGTACATTATCTTAAAATTAGAAATAGGCCGTATTGGATTACTATCAGTTAAGACTTTCTCTCGCATTGTCAATGACGCTTGAATGGCATTTCCAAGATGGATACTCTTTCATGGGACGCGGCCATGCTTCAACTGAGTGGCTTGCTCAGCCATTTCACTTTGGAGTCAACCCCATTGCTGAGAGTCTGGATCGCATGTAGACCAGACTAGGTAAGGATGGCAGGTTTCCCTAAAGGATATCTGTGAACCAGATGGGTTTTTATGACGACCAGTGAGTGTTTCATGGTCTTGAGACTGGCATTCAATTCCAGATTGATTGGAATTTAAATTCCATCAGCTCCTTGCACGGGATTTGAACTCATGTCTCCGGATCTTTAGCCCAGATCTCTAGATTACTCTTCCAGTGACATTATCAATATGCCACTATCTCCTGCCAAAGATTCAAGGGGTAATCAGGGCTGAATTTTAGATTCATACAACTGCAGATGATTGTGGTGATCGATATCACGATCCCATCAATACACCTACCTTCGCTAAGTGGCCATCTCTTTCAGTTTCTGCAGCTCACCAACTCCAATGGTGAACAGTTGCAGTGAATCAGCACTCACTTCTCAAAAGCTGCACATTGAGGACATTCTTCTCCAGAGGGGAGACAATTCCGTTTGAAAGAAATCCGCAATCAGAATTGACAGCAAGATCTTCAGGTATGGTAAGAAATCCATTCCAATCAATTGGCTTTAAACTCACAAAAATGTGCACTTTATCAGCTGCGTGTACCAGAAACTAGGTGCTGAATCTGTCCATTGCAATGTCTGATGGAACTCTTCGTACTAAGAACATAATTTCAGCAAATGTGCAGGTGCAAAATGGCACAACAGTGGTTAAGCGTATTGGATCACCATGAGTGTTACGGGACTGGCAACGCACCACATCTCCCATCTCAACTGAGACATCAAGTCCTAGTGACCACCGGGACAGTCTTTGCACCTGATCACTCATGTGGTTGATCCACCTGGGCTATGGAGTGGCAAACTAAACACCAATGAAAGCAACATCACACTCAGAATTTCAACATTTGAAGCTGAGGTTTAAAAAGGCCGATTAACTTTTTAAAATGACTGAACGCTTATTGTAATATTGCAGCATTCAGTTAATTATCTTCATTGTTGGGACAACCGTGGAGGATCCATCCAGAAGATGAAACAATCCCCTGTCAACCCAATGCAAATGTCATCAAACAGCTAATCGAGCAAAGCTAAGTCACGCAGAGGATACAAAACTAAATTAAGGATGAGAATGGCAGCTGAGTAAATATTAAAATATTCCACAGCAATGGTTTTCATTCAACCAGGCCAAAGTAGTGCGGCTGATGACTGTTGTGATGTAGGTGGAGAGCATAAGGGTATAAATGTGTAAGGTAAACGTTTTAAGCAGAACTGAGAGGAAATTGCCTGTTATTTGGTCTTGTTACAAGTGAATCTGTTTCCCCAAATGTGCCTTTGTTGTTCTTAAAAGACAGACATCCAAAATGGCTCAACATAATTTATTTATGTTAAAATGTACAGAGGTCTTTGAAAGTACTTGCTAGAAAGAAAAGTGATATTACATACAAGGGGGAAGAAGAGGGAGTGTGGCCTGTGCTGGCGTCTGTATGCACAAGCCCAACTGTTCCCTCCTCATTGCTTACAGTCACCATGTACAAGTACAAAGGCTACAAAAAAGAAAGCAATATAAACAGACATGAATATTCAGCTTTTTACATGCGGCTTGGAAGCTGGAGGAGGTCTATTCACACACACTATAAGTCTGGAGAATTTATTTTCTTAAAATAGCTTCAATATTCTACAACAAAGATAGAAAAAACTCTAGAGATGGAATGAAATGTGAGTTCTTTAAAAGGCATCTGAGAATTACTAACAATGAGCTTCAGTTAAGATTACCCAAGTTTAGCTGCTAAAAATACCTCTTAACAGAATTGAAAAATGACAAGTACCAATATTATGTAGGATAAATTCATTTTTAATATAGAAAAACATTTTCTATAATAATCCTAAAGTCAAAATGAGCCAGCTTAGCTTTCAAAAAAGGAAGCTGCCTGATTCAACAAAACCAAGAACACCAGAAACAATGAGAAGGGGAAAAAGAGAAATCATCTTTGTGTATCTTTAATATATCCTGGTGCTCTGGGCTGAAACTGCTTTGTTTTTTTTCTTTTCTTTTTTAAAAACATCTTCCCCTCTCCCCTCCCACCCCCACCCCCAAATCAACAGTATTCCAACAAACACACTTGAAGGCCAGCCCAGAAGTGTGGAGTGGTTTCCATGGACATTATTCCAACAATGGGACACACTAATGAATAAAAATAAACCATTGAATGCCATTAGGCCACAAGACTCACAAATGGCACTTTCCAACTGCACAGTTTTTTGAAACTCATGCCCATCCCTTTTAACCGTTACGGGAAGATTTCAGGTCCCATTATTCTTTTTTTTAAGAAAACCCATTTTGTTAATTTTATGGTGGGCAGAGAGTGCAGCATGATTGCAGTTGGTGAACAGACTGTGTGCTGTGGACCTGCCATGTGCACCAGTGACGCACATCTCTGGCACGGGGCAAACTGACCATTGTATTCAGTGATACTGTTCCCTCCAATGCTGTCTATCCCATCATCTGACAGTTCACGGGGTTACCTGGTGGTAGACGGAAGACAGGAGTTGCCAAATTGGCGACTTTAAACTGTGCTGTCCGATCCATTTACTTGCTCCTGCCCCAACACGCTGAACGTGGGTAAGGGACACAGTATGTTCTCAGCTAGATGATTATTCTCATTCTCAAACTGACAGCTCTGTGATCTGGTGTGGCACAAATTATTTCCTTGATGTTGTCTCCCTCACGTTTGTCCTGCCAATATAAATACATCTCCAGTTTCCCCATTTTTCCACGCTCTCGTCTCATTTGTGCCCACTGGGAATTAGCCCAAGGGTGCCTGAACTCTGATTATTGATGGACCTTTAATAGCTGTTAAGAGGCAGTGAGCCAGTACAAGGGCGCTCCTTTCCTTCCCTAAGCAACATCTGAGCTAACTGTGCCACTTAATAACTAATCTGCACTTACTGTCTAGAAAGCAATTTTACTGCCCGAGGTTATGGGGGAAAAGCAAAAGAAAAAAAAAACTGAATTAGTTGTGAACATAGCCATGTTTCTCATCTGATAAATACCCTTACAGGGAACCAAATATACACAGTCTGACAAATCTGAATAGATTTCTCATGATTGAGAGATTTATTTAAAATAAATTGGAAATTAAATGGTGTTAGCCTTAAATGTTTCAGGACCCTGGGCTGTCCTTCGAAAGTGCCAGAACAAATACTGTCAATTCTCATAAAAAAATAAAGGCGTACAAGTGAAATGGCTTGCAGTGACACAAGAAGCAATGTTAAAAACATAGTTATAACATACATGAAAATGCTCTTGGGCCTGTTGCATGCTGCGCTAGAGTCAAACTCAATGCCAACGGGGAAAAGAAGGGTGCCCTCAGCATTAAGGTCCGAAGTCCACAAGCGCACAAGCGATCCGTTTTCACCTACTGGCACGGGATACAGTGAGATCAATAAATTACAGCCACACCTGCAACAATATCACCAAGGCAGAGTGTGAGTTAAGTGCCTCCTGCCCTGTGCCAAGTCAATGAATGAGGACATGGCTAGTCCTCACACTCAGGGGTCTCATATCTATGGACACTATAAAAAAATGTGGACTGCACACACAAACTGAAAGATTAAAAAAATTAAAAATATAAAAAGCAGATAGTTTTTCATTTCTACACAATTCATTAAGTAAGGCTTCTTTTTAATTAAAAGATTTCTTGTGCATGGTTCCTCAAACCATTTTTCTTATTGAATTCTGTTGCAGAATTTCTTTTCCTTTTTTTTTCTCTCGGGGCTGGGAAATTAAGGCCAAGGCGCTCTGAACATGGCCCTAAGCAGTTCATGAAATTCCTATGTCTACAGCAATCATTCTATTTGAAATTTCCATTATGTCTGCTGTCGTCAGTATAAACAATGGCTCTCTATGGTGTCTACAGGATCTTCCCTCATCTTCTCATGTATGGGCCATTTAATGATTGCTTGGGTATGCCAGCATTCATATAACTGTGATGAGAAGGGCCTGTGTACATCATGTTGCTGTGGGGATTAGACTGCATAGGCTGCTGGCCATACGGCTGGCTTCCCATCATGCCCATCTGCATCTGCATAGGATACTGGGCCGTTTGGTTCATGTAGGCCGCGTTACCATGGTAACTGCTGTTCATCATCGGTTGACTCATCCGATAACTGTTCATAGCATTCAGTGTGTTCATATTCATGGAGTTAACGTTGTAGGTAGGGGCTGGCATCAGGTTCATGCCCATGTTCACTCCTCGCTGAACTGTAAGAGCCCGCTGTGCCAGTGCAGGGGTGTTACGGCCGTAGATCTGCTGCTGGTGGGTGGCTGTTGCAGCCGGCAGTGGGGCAGACTTGGAACGGTTGGAGATGTGACCTTTGGCTGGCATCTGGCCTTGCAGCCTCTGAGTGTGTGGGATCCCAATATTGGAAGCTGGCATGTTGCACTGCAAGAGGGGTGAAGTCAGATTCATTGATGGGGACGTGAGATTTGGGGGAGGCGTCATGGTGGCTTGTGCTTGGGGTGTCCCTGCAAGTGCGTGGGGTGTCGGAGCTAGCTGCGCTAGGCCCGTGTTAGAGAGAGAGACACTAGTTGCATAGGAGGTCACAGCAGCAGAGTGGCTGTAAGGCATCGCATGATGGTCCATGATGGTGTTGGTAAGTTGCTGAAGCCTGGCAAGGCTGAAGTTGGCTGTAGGCTGTGTGTAGCCACCAGCGCCAAAGTCCCCCTGACCCATTCTCTCATAGAGACTCATACCACTTGTGTTGGAGGACTCTGGAATCTCCATCAGGGTCATGGGGGCTGTTGTGAAACTGTTGCTCATGCTGCACTGGGACAGTGGCTGTTGTTGCTGCTGGGGCTGTTGTTGCTGGGGCTGTTGTGGGGGAGGCTGCTGCTGGGGTTGTTGCTGCGGTGGTGGGGGTTGTTGCTGTTGCTGGTTGTTGCTTGGCGGCCTGTCAATTGCACAGCTCTGAGGTGACTTCATGTTACAGTTGGCTGTAGGAGCAACATTGTTCTGCTGCATCATGCTACAGCTGCTGTTCATGTTTGTCATTTGCTGGGTTACCACACAGCTGTTTTGAGTCAGGCTGCTGGAAGACGACAGGCCACTATATGAGCAGCTTGTCTGAGAGGTGTTGTTCCCACATATGCTGCCTCCCATCGTGGAATCATAGCTGCTCGGGTTCTCATAATTTTCTGTGGTGCTCTCGATGCTGCCCAGATCACTGAACCCGCTGTCGACTACCTGTTGTGAATGGTCAGACACAGATGGGACATCCATCATAGGGCTTGTCTCCATGTTCTGCATCGAGGGAGCTGACAGCGAGCCCTGCTCAGGACTTATTTGTGTATAGCTGCTCTCCAGCGTGGGCATGCTTGGGCTACTAACTGAACGGACTGACTGGCTAGGGTGTGACTGAACTGATGAGATGGGGCTGTTATGTTCTGACTGTTGGCAGTCCTCCACCATGGTAATCTGAGGACTCTCTTCAGCTTGGTTGTAGCTTTGCAGGTTCTGGCAGGCTTCTAGAGTCTCAGCACAGTCCTGGTAGGCACCATCATGCTCACTATTTGTCTCTTGTGTTAAAGATTGAACAGCCTGCACTGTTTCTAGATCTAGCTCACTATGCGATATATCTTCCTCTTCTTCTTCCTCCTCCTCCTCCTCTTCCTCTTCTTCCTTAAACTCTGGGATTAATGTCTCCTTATTATCTTGATCATCCACATGGTCTTCATCTGAAGGTGGCACAAGCTCAGAATCCAGTGAGGTGTCATTTGCTTGTTCTTCTTCAGAATCTGCATCCATCACATTTTCATCCGTGATGTTTTTATCGAGTGTACTTGTCTCTAAAAAAGGTTCCTGTATAGAAGACTCCTCTTTCACGCTCTCTTTCACACTTTCCTCAACTTTTTTGTCTTCAGCGTCCAGATGGCCTTCATCCTCATCATCAGCATCATGGTCATCATTCTGGTTGATCTCTTCCTCCTCCTCTTCCTCATGCTCATGTTCCTCATCCGTGTGTCCTTCTTGTTCAGCCGATTCCGATTTCTCCTCATTTTCATTCTCAGCTTCCTGCTCCTCAATTTTAAGTGTTGGACTGTGAGAATCAGGAGGTGTTCTCTGCACGTCGCACGGCACTTCTTCCTCCAGTTCCTCTTCCTCCTCCTCATCATCCTCTTTTTTGTAAGCAATGGGGAGATCCACCATCTTCGGTTCTACAACAGAGTTCCTCTTCTCCTCAATACGGTTTGCACGCCCTTGCTTCAGAACAACACTGGCTGATGGAGAACTTGTATTCTCCATAGTTTCATTTGATCGGGCAAGTTTAAATCCTGGTTTGCGCCCTGGCTTCCTCTTCCATTTGATTGTTCCACGCTTCACACCTTTTGGCCACCCTCTCTTACGCTTCAACATCACAGGTGGAGATTTGGGTATGCAAGGCTCCTTGGCCTTATCTTTCCTCACAGCGACTAAAGGTTCAAGCGTATCTTCTCCTGAAAAATAGAAAAATGTTTGTGAGGATTCAGTTTTAGGCAGGAGTAAAGGAAATGTAATAAAATTCAAGGGAACGAGACAGGAAAAAGAAATGCCTCAGATATAGAAAAGTGAACAACACGTGATCCTGGGTACCTCCTCTGTCCAAAGGTCATTGTTTTGCCTCACAATTTTCAGTGGGAGAGAGAGAAAAAAAAATTCAGAGGGAGCAGAGAGATCTTCCAATTTCCACCCACAAAGAGGATAGTCTGGGGCTGACATTCTGTCCAATGAAACTGTGATTTGCGGTACGGTCAGGTACACTTCTTCACTGGCAAGAAGAAACACTATGGTGGCTACAGTAACGTACCTCAATTGACTGGTCACCTTGGACAAGATTAGATGGTCTTTTCTATTAGACTAGGTAGTCCTTACGTAGGGAATGCTGCAGTGCCCAGCAAACTCCTACATTAAAAATGTGCCACCAATCAGACTGGTCTATTTTTGTGACCATTTTTGTGATTTTTTATCAAGAGTTAACTATTGGTCAGGACACAAACGATAACTCCACTTCTCTTGTTCAAAATACGGTCATGGAACCTTTTACATCCGCCTGAGGGGGCAGACAGGGTCCCAGTTTTAATTGCCTTGTCTATCAATCTCCAACAACGCAGGACTCCCACACAGTGCTGCACTGGAGCGTTTGCCTCGATTTTTCGATCGGGTTCTGGAGTGAGACTTCAACCGGATCCTTGTGATTCGGAGGCAAGAGAACCACCAGCTAAACCACAGCTGAAGGTTAAAATAAGATATAAATTTGAAAACATGATTCGAATTGGAGAGTGCATTATTATTGTGCTCTAGATACAACGAAGGACACTGTGGGAAATAACAGGAAAGAATAATTAATTATTTAAGAGAGTTGGACTGTCATCAAGATATTTTAAATACTGTGAAGCTAGATGCTGATTAATTCCTCATCTATTATAATCAGAATATTCCATTTCAAAAGCTAAACAGGACTTTCTCTGAAAGATTCTTCAGTGGGTATTAATAATCAACCGTATATACAGGACTAGAGTCATGTATAGTTCAGACTAGGTGAGATATCAGGTTCTTATACCTCCATGTTATGAGTGAACCTGGGACATTTTGTGATAATTTGGATGTTTTGACCATTTGTGGCTTGATGCAAACCTATAATTACAATATTTACTGAATTTAATTTTGCACCCTGTCAGTGGATTTGGACTTAGTATGGTTGCTGGACCTGTACCATTAACAACTAGAATGTTCTGGTTTATCAAATCCCGATAAACCAGAGGCATTTAAATCTCCCACTGATTTAAAGTGCCTGAAATATGCACAGACATAAAGCCTCAACATCCTGAGATGGTGTTCCAAAGGATCTTCACACTGAACTGCCAAATACAATGATGGGTTACGACAAACCTCTCAACAGTAGTGCAGTGTGTAGTTCCACATAGTTCTCATATTAGCCATGTGGAAAATGATCTCAGTGCCCTGCATGACCTTGAATTTGTTACAACAATCTGAGTCACATTTCTTGTCCAGTCATGATTCAGTCTGAAGAATTTGTGTTACAGCTTTACGTATATATCACTTTCAATGCTGGCAGGCCAGGGAAATACAAAGCTACAAAAAGTAGCTGTCTCAAGCTTATTTCAGCTCAGGTAATGTGAGAGAGGGCACACGCAAGACTCTATGTGCCTTAATTCATTACGGTGATCATTGTTCATGTTTGCGCACTTGCTACAGTAGGTAGTAACCTTTACTGCCTTTAAGTGCCACAATGTTCTTTGCAACTAACAGCAGATCTCTGGCAATAAGTTAGGGGCAAAGCAATGATTGATTACTGTGATTGCATATGTTCTTTGCTTACACGTTGCTAATATTTTGTGAATGCCGAGATGGTAGTGAATGAGCTGTGTAGTATAGCTTGGATTGTGAATGATCCCAGGGACAGACTGTAATGTGTGCAAGTGACACTATTGTGTACTAAGGTACTTATTTGCCTGTTATGTCAGCATGCAGCAGATTTTAAGAGGACCATGCAGCCTCTCTTAAAAGTGCTGACTCATGTTTTAGCAGAAGTTCACTGAATTTGTTAAGGCCCTTACATCTTTCTTTTACCACAACTGTCCAGAATACTCCAGCAAAAGCCTAAGTAGTGACTTATAATGTTTTGCATAATCTATCCCTGTATTCAGAAGCACTTATTATTTATAAATCCTTAAAAATGACAGGGCTTGTCTATATGGACACCATGGTCTTTCTGCAGTGTTCAAAATTTATAAGTTAGCTGTCTTGCCATACCCCTTCTCCCAAAATGAATCATTTCACACTATTCTATACTTCATTTGCCAGGCTTCTGCCCATTTCATTATTCTTAAGTCTAAAAGTATCCTCTCCTCCATGCAACAGACTACCAGGTTTTATTTCATCAGCAAACTTCAGAATGTTGCTCCCTACATCACAGTCTAGGTCATTTATAAATAAAACTGAAACTGATCCAAAATTATTATTGATAAGCACCAATGCAAACCACTTCCTCAATGTGAAAGGCATCCAGCTGCCACTTCTCTCTACTCCATCACTGAGCCCATCCTGTCACTTGCCTCTTCATTCCATGGGCTTTCACCAAAGACCCTCCTCTGTGACATTTTACCCATTTCCTTCCCAAGGTCCAGATTTACAATTAACACATGCCTTGAATAAGCTGCTCCATCTTTCAACAAAGAATTCAATCAAGTCAGTCAGATACGATTTGCTTGTAAGAGGGCTGGCACTCTTCCATGCTAACTTTTTCCCTTCCAAACTGCTTACACTGGGCATTTACGAACTGCCTTCGGGTGATCAATTTAATGTTGCTTGTTAATCTTTATTTGTGACCTCTCTTTGCCTCCCTTATTAACTTTTCGATTCTATCCTGCACTTTCTTCATGACGATTAACAGAATCTTGCTCCTTGTCGTAAGTCTCTTTCTCCCACTCATCGACCTTCACCTTTTACTTTTTCCTTCACAGAAACATTATTAGTTGGAACCTGAACTGCCTCTTTCTTGAATGACTTCTATTGATTCTGGATTCTGGAGTCACCTTTGTCAATTTTTCTGTACTTGGTGCCTTCTTTGGTCACTACTTTTTCTCAATTGAGTATTTATCTGCTCACTATTTATGGTCTCCTGTATAATTACTGTAAATCCAGTAGTGATTTAATTCACTAGCCAACTACCTTGATTTGCATTTGCATCACCATTTTCATCTGTCGCCTTCCTCTGGCAGGAAGTGCGTTTTCGTACGACACCACCAGGTGTCAGACTTCTGAAGATGCGTCCACCTCGATGTTCCTTCTCATTTCTCTCATCCTCTTCCAATTCGAAAGTTGGTTCGAGGTGTGGCATTGGTCTCTCTGTATCAGAATCATCGAATGGTTCATCCAGCACCTCAGTCGTTTCCGAGATAGTCTCTGTCACAACGCTGCTGTTGTGCTGTTTACGTTTTCGCCCACGTTTTTTCCGGTGAATTACCACCCTCTAGGGAAAGAAACAATGTTATGAAGTCACCGGCATTTCAGTCTCCATCAATAACACAATCAAACAAAAAAAACAACGGTACTGACTGGAAGTGCAGCCAATTTCAAGCGAATACATCTCAAATTAACTGATTCTTAAAGGCAAAATACCTAATTACCAGTTGTGTCAAAATTGAGAACACAACAAATGCAGAAATCCTTCAGAATGATCTGGACAGGTTGGGTGAGTGGACTAATCAATGGCAGATGCAGTATAATTGGCTACATGTGAGGTTATTCACTTTAGAAGCAAAAATAAGGTGGCAGATGACTACCTGAATGGGTGTAAATTGGCAGAGGGGAGTGTGCAGCGGGATCTGGGTGTCCTTGTGCACCAGTCACTGAAGGTAAACATGCAGGAGCAGCAGGCAGTAAAGAAGGCAAATGTATGTTGGCCTTCATTGCGAGTACAGGAGCAGGGATATGTTTTTGCAATCATACATGCCTTGGTGAAGTCAGAACAAGAGTATTGTGTGCAGTTTTCTGAGGAAGGATGCTCTTGTTCTCGAGGGAGTGCAGCGAAGGTTTACCAGGCTGATTCCGGGGATGGCGGGCCTGATGTATGAGGAGAGATGGATTAGGTTAGGATTGTTTTCGGATGGGGGGCCTCATAGGGATTTATAAAAAAAATTAAGAGGACTAGACAGGGTAGATGCAGGGAAGTTGTTCACGATGGTGGGGGTGTGGGGTGTCAGAACCAGGGGTCACAGTCTGAGGATTCAGAGATGACTATTTAGAACAGAACGAGGAAACATTTCTTCACCCAAAGAGTGGTGAGTCTGTGGATTTCATTACCACAGGAAATAGTTGATGCCAAAACATTAAATGTATTCAAGAGGTGGATGGATATAGCACTTGGAGTGAATGGGATCAAAGATCATGTGGAGAAAAAAATAGGATTAGGCTATTGAGTTGGACAACCAGCTGTGACTGTAATGAACGGCGGGAACAGGTTTGAAGAGCTGAATGGCCTCCTCATCTCTTCTATGTAAATGAACAATTTTCAGCCTCTCTGTCTATCACTCTGTTGATTGAATGTTTCCTACAAGGATAAACTCAACAGTAAATGATGGAGAATCATAAGGTTCAGTTAAACGCATAAACATGGTCAATTCTATCTAAAAGTTACAAATATGCTTCCAGGTTGTCTATAGTCTGCAGAGTTCAAGTGTCGACCGTGCTATTAAGGGATGAGAGGGTTACTGTTGACTGAGGAGTTGGTCGCCTTTATAACATTGAGAACGGAGAGTGAACTTACAGCAATCACCTCGTCAACTTGTGGGAGACACTGCCACCTAGTGAGACTGCTAGCTCAGTTAAAGCACAAAAATTAATTGATGGATGTGTGTGTGTGTATATATAATATATTATATATATATATCTAAAATGCATATTTATATATAATACACATACACACACTTGTGTATAGATATATGTTATAGAGCAAGAGTTGAAATAGGCAAACAGTTTAAAAAATCAGGTTTGAATGCAGGTTCTGGATGGCAGAAGCTAGCTCGAAGGGAAGTGCCAACACTTGAGTTACGAGGAGAGATTAGGCAAATTGGGACTGTTTTCCTTAGAAAGACGTAGACTTAGAGGAGATCTAATAGAGGTGTACAAGATTATGAAGGGTATAGATAGAGTAAACAGGGTTAAGCTTTTTCCTAGGATGGACTCAAATAGCACGAGGGGTCACGGGCTTAGGGTGAGGGGGGTAAGGTATAATTTGGATGCTAGAGGGAGTTTTTTCACACAGAGGTGGTGGGGGTATGGAATGCGCTGCCAAGTAAAGTGGTGGAGGCAGGTACTCTGGAGTTATTTAAGAAATACTTAGATGGGCACATGAACAGAATGGGAACGGAGGGGTATAGAAAACTGATTTAAAATGGGGATCATGAGCCTTGGGAGTCCCTGGGAAGTGTGTAAATAGATGATGATATTGATGTACTTGTTTTTATCCTACAGGTGCTTTGGTCCACCTTGTTGTCTAACGAGGGGCATACACGCGATGGGTCGTGAGAGGGCTGCTCTTGGATTTTTTTTGAGAGTATCCTAGTGCTTCACGTCGTTAGTGTACGCTTGACCTGGACCATTTGATGGGCAACACGACAGCTCAGTGACTATCGCTGTGCTGTGCAGATACATGGATTTGGGCCTGTGTCTGTGGGAGTTTGCGCATTCTCCCCGTGCTTGCGTGGGTTTTCTCCGGGTGCTCCGGTTTCCTCCCACATCCCAAAGATGTGCTCTTAGGCTAATTGGCAAAACAAATTCTCCCTAAATTGTCTCAAATTTGGTTTTTAATCCATAGATCTATAAACATAGATAGGGATCACGGGTAGAGGTGGGAACATGGGGGTGGCGGTGCGGGCTCGTTGGGCCGAAGGCCTGTTTCCCGTGCTGTTTTGTTCTTTATTCTTTACTTCAATAAATTGCATCAGGATCAAGCAAGAACATCCGATTTCTGGCTTCTCACAAACAGGTCATTTTTAAATTAAAATCAGAAAATGAGGTTATGATGAAAGGTCATTGGTTTCAAATGCTGACTGTTTCTCTCTACACAGATGTCCCAGTATTTCTGGGATTTTATTTCATTACTGAGTCAATCTATGAAGAATCAACAATGTGCAATCTCACTGACAATGGCAAGCGCACCAACTGTAAAATACAAGGAAAAATTACTACCCACAGAAAATGACAACAGCATAGAGAAGGGAAAACTGTAAAGTTAAGGCAGCTTTGCCCTCACATCCTGATCCATAGCCACACTGCTGGCCTGCAAGTTTCCAGTGTAGATACACTCTATTCTGGAACAAGCACCACCATCAGATACAGATGGAGAAATGATAAACCCTCACACATCTATTCACGTCTCTAGCTTTACAAAAATACTGGTTAAAATCATTTTCTTTCAGCTGAACTAATGCAGAGAGGGGTCTGAAAATATTGAACCATAATTGTCAGCAGCGATCAGCATTTTATCCAGTGGTCCATTTGTACTATCGGTTCTTTTTTTGTTCAATTTACACATGGATACTGCAATTAGATTTCACTGTCAATGAGGACATAGGCTCACTGTAACTGAGATGTCTCCGTTATTCTG
Organism: Sphyrna mokarran; assembly: GCA_024679065.1. Classification (NCBI taxonomy): domain Eukaryota; kingdom Metazoa; phylum Chordata; class Chondrichthyes; order Carcharhiniformes; family Carcharhinidae; genus Sphyrna; species Sphyrna mokarran. The sequence goes on along the minus strand of JAGIQG010000031.1, from coordinate 21,103,125 downwards.
GACACATTCACTTAAGCCAAGGACAAGAAAGGCAATTTGCTCACTAAACTTCACCCTTCTGACAGAGCATCCTGCTATTGTAGCACCATCATTAGTGTATCTGGCTTTCCTATTTGAGGTAGCAGCTATTGCCATTCACCCCTGAAGCTTCTTCTTCTCAGCTCTTTCAAAACTACTGCTGTAATCTATGGCCATTGGTTTCCATGGAGCCTATAGTAACAGTTATTGCTACATACATCACTATTTAAACACATCCTATCCTCTTCCTCACAGCCATGCGCTGAGACTGTGGAATAACATGAAATAGAATGAGAATTTCATTTTCATTTCAATTTCATTTTAAAATGACGCATCTTTCCCTGGCCTGAGTAAATATATCCAGGTTTATTATAGTGTGACCAGGTCACAAACAAGTGGTTTGCCTGGCTGTTACTTGCCATGGTACAAGCTGAAAAGCCTGGACTAAAACACCATGTGGAAACTCACTTTGTACAAAGCATGTGGGCTGAATTACAAATTGGCACAGTCCTGGAAACAGGCATTCTTCAGCATTGGGATATGGAAGTAGAGATGGGTCAGGGAGAGCTGGCAGAGGTTTCTGCACCAAATCTCATTATTTAAACATTTCTCTCTTTCATACCTATCATATTTTAATCTTTTAAACAATAAAATTACCAAAATTAGTTGAAGATTAAAACCTGGACAGAGAGAATTTTTACTCCATAAACCATTTGCAATTTTCTTCCCATATTTATCCGCTGTACATAATTTATACTTAACAGTCTAAGAGACCTGACTGAACAAAAACATCACTATTTACTGCTTCAAACCAAATTTGAGAACACATGCAAATATTTTAACATGGAAATGGAAAGATCTAACCAGATTCATGCAAGTTCCTTTGCATAATGCAAAGTCAAAATACTTTCAGGTTCCACTTTCTCTCCTCCCACTAACTCATGCCACATGATGACAATAAAGCCATTTAATAGGCGATGTGACAGAATCGGGGTCACGTTTGTAATATCTCGCATGGTGAATTTTCAACGTTGAAAACACACATGGGTACTGGAACTAACACAGAAGTATTCAGTCATTGAAATTTACTGGACAATACGAGGCTGCTCTGCCCATTCCATATGGGACAATTCAAAACTAACCCAACTCTCTTGTTCTTGCCCAAGTATTTTCTCGCTGCTGTGATTCAAATAGTTACCTCTTAAAAGATTCCAATGGCCTGCTTCAAAAATTGCATTTGGAAAAGAATTCCATATTCAATAACCCACAATGTAAATAAATTTCTCCTAACTTTTCAGTCTGAATGACAGATATAACATCATCACTGACTCCAAAATCAGTGGATGTAGTCTATCCATAAAATGATTAATTCTTCTCTATAGCCAGTAGGCAATCATAACTAAACTGTATGTATTGACCAAAGCTGCTGTCTCAGTGCTTGGAAAACATTTATGTTACTGGCCACAAAAGACCCAGAAGAGGTACACTTGGAAAAAGACACAGGCAACTTTCTACATTTTACCTTCCTCTTCACTCCACGCAATGCTGGTTTTGTCAGTATGGGTGGAGAGCTCGGCCTTGTGTCATCACCTTCTTCATCCTCATAGTCTTCCTCCTCCTCCTCTTCCTCACTGCTCTCGCTGAAATGCTGCCTCTTGTTCTCACCATTCTGCATATGACCTTCAACAGAACTGTCTTGTCGAGTTTTGCACGTTGTTGCGCATGCTGCCATTTGCCTTCCATTCTGGAATGGTGTGTAACCATTGGGTTCCTTCTTGTCCCACAGATCGCTGGTGTTTTCAGTCTGTTTTAAATAAATGTCATTTAAAGGGATGGTGAATCATCTGTTAAGAACTCCTCTTACAAACTTGATATTGAAAGATAAATTCAAGACCTACTTTTTTGTACAGTGTGAAAAGATAACTACGCAGTTTGTAATTTTCACACTAGTGCAACGCTTCAGGAAACAGATCACCAAAAAAAAGTAACTTTATATCCATGGTAAATAAAGGGGCAGTCACATTGCTGGGAGCATATTATAGGCCCCCAAACAGTCAGCAGGCAAGAAGGGAGCAGATATGCAGACAATTCACTGAGGTGTTTAAAAATAATAAAGGTAATTATATTCATAGATTTCAACTTCCCCAACATTAACTGGAATAGTCACAGTGTGAAGGGGCTGATTTCTTGAGCATTTGATCAATATATAGAAGATCCAACAGGTGACAGCAGAGTGCTGGGTCGAATTCTGGGGAACAGTGTTTAAAGTGGCATGGGCGAACATTAAAATGATATGAAATGTGGGAGCAACAATCCCCTAGAACCCTGGATGTCGAGCAAAATTCAGGACTGGAGCAGAAAGGGAGGCTTTTAGAAGGTACAAAGGAAGCCAGTCAGGTAAGGCCTGAGGGGAGTATAGAAAGTGGAGGGGTTAGGACAGCAAAGACTGGGGACGTGGGGGTGTGGCAGCTTGCAAAAGTATTGCGTAAGATGAACTAGAATCACAAAATATTGGACAAATACATTTCAGGGGAAGAGGACAAACAGAGAAAAGAGAAAGGCCCATTAAGGATCAAGGGAGGGCAATCTTTGCATGGAGCTGGGGGACACTGGTAGGATGTTAAACAAGGATCAGAGGACAGCTAATGTCCACTTTTCAAGTAGGGTGTTGAGATAAACGAGGGAATCACAGACCATGATGGGGAATCTATTGGAGAAAATTCTGAATGAGAGAATTAATCTCCACTGGAGAAGCAAGGTTTGATCAGGGATAGTCAGCATGGCTTTGTCAGAGGGAGGTCATACCAAATGAATCTGACTCAATTTTTCAAGGTGGCAACTGGGTTTGTAGGTGAGGGTTTGTAGTGCAGTTAATGTAGTTCATTTTGATTTCAGCAAATTCTTTGACAAGGTCTCACAGAGAATACTGATAAAGAAGCTAAAAGCACATGGAATCTGGGGTAACTTGGCAAACTGGATCCAGGCTGGCTTACGAGAGGAGGCTGTTTGTGTGACTGGAGGCTGGGTGTTCATAACAATCAGTACTAGATCCCTTATTGTTCATGATACAAAAATGACATAGATGATAACGTAGATGGAAGAGGGATAAGTTTGTGGATGACAGGATGAAAGGAAGAAGGTCTTAGGTTGCAGAAAGATGTCGGAGAATTAGTCAGATGGGCAGAATTTAATCCTTAAATATTTGAGGTGATGCACTTTGGAAGGAGTAACAAGCCAAGGAAGTAACACAAGAAAGCTCAGAGGAACAGAGGAATCTTAGGGAGCTTGTTCAAAGATCTCTGAAGGTGGCAGAACAAGTTGCTTGGGTAGTTAAGGCAGCATATGGGATACTGGTATAAATTGAGGTTTTACTGGAGCTGTGCAAAATCTTGGTTAGCTCACCAAGCTGGATTGCCCAAACGCTGACAGCAGCAGATCAGAACATGCTCTACCAAGCGTTATACATGAAACTGACAGGGTATTTCACTTAGGCACAACTGTGAACCTCCTTTCAGCCAGTTTACAGATATCCAGTAGCCGGCCAATCTGTTGCCCACCCTTTTTGGTGTCTCTAGACATTTGATTCACTAACTTCAGGTAACTTTTTTTTAAGAAAGGAGTTATAAATCAAGTACAGAAAGAGCCACAAAGCAAGGGAAAGGAAATCAGAATTAAGGGTGAGTGGAGAAAAAAAAGGCAATAAAGGATATCTTTTCATTCCACAGCATATTGTCCCTTCTAAACTGCCCTGAGGTGGTGGTGAGTCACCTTCTTGAACTGCTGCTGTGCACTGGGTGCAGGTAAAGTTATAGCTTCATCCGAAAGAGAATTTCGGATGAGGATTTTGACCAAATGACAGTAAAGTTAGACTTTTTCAGCATCTCTCTATATATAGAGCAATGAGATTGCCATTAGCTTTCTGGATTGGAGATTGATTAATTGCATGATAGTGCAATAAAAAGCATTTGCACTGTTATGTTCAACACCCAACTTCTCACTAAGTTTAATGAGCAATTAATATGCAAATAAAGCAATGAAGACATTTAGGTCAAGATTTCAATTGTGTGAAGCGAATGGCATACCAGAGTAAATGAACCAGCAAGTTCTAGAGATTGGCAACTCAAATATATCTCTTAATCTCTAAATCTAATGGCTGATTTACAAATTTACACCAGCATTTGCTGCTTACTTGCCATTATTTATCCAACAAGACCTAGCCTGTTGTGTCTGGAGCAGGCCATCATTGGAAAAATGTATTAATCATGGTAGGATTTCAATCACAACTCACAAGATTGATAAAATTAGCTACAATTTTAAGCAACAAGCCAGTTAAAAGTGGGCAGCATGGCCCACTTTGAATACAGGAGTTGGCACATCTTGTTAAAGTTGTATAAGACTTTGGTAAGGCCACACTTGGAATACTGTGTACAGTTCTGGTCACCCTGTTATGAAAAGAACGTTATTAAACTAAAACGAGTGCAAAGAAGATTTACTGGGATGCTACCGGGACTCGATGGATCGAGTTAAAAGGAGACGCTGAATAGAACATAGAACATTACAGCGCAGAACAGGCCCTTCGGTCCTCGATGTTGCGCCGACCAATTAAGAAAAAGCAATGACCCTCTAACCTAAACCACTCCCTTTTCATCCATAAACCTATCTACTGCCCTCTTAAACGCCCCCAAACTTGGCACATCTACAACTGCAGCAAGCAGGGCATTCCATATCCTTACCACCCTCTGGGTAAAGAACCTACCTCTGACATCCGTCCTATAACCACCACCCCTTAATTTAAAGCTATGTTCCCTCATGCTAGCTTTCTCCATACTAGGAAAAAGGCTATCACTGTCCATCCTATCTAAACCTCTAATAGACTGGGACATTTTTCTTTGGAGGGGTGAAGGATGACCTTATAGATGTCTATAAAATAATGAGGGGCACAGACAAGGCAGATAGTCATTACATTTTCCCAAAGGTAGGGAGTCTAAAACTAGAGGGCACAGATTTAAGGTGAGAGGGGAGAGATAAAAAAGTATCCAGAGGAACAACTTTCTTCACACAGAGAATGGTAAGTATCTGGAACAAGCTGCCAGAGGTAGTAGTAGAGGCAGGTACAATTTTATTTTTTAAAAAGCATTTAGACAGTTACATGGGTAAGATGGGTACAGAGGAATATGGGCCAGACATGGGTAATTTAAAAAATTGGGTTGAAGGGCCTGTTTTAGTGCTGTAAATCTGTATGGTTCGGGTTCAAGTCTGGCCTTCTGTGACTGTGTGGAGTTTGCACGTTCTCCCTGTGTCTACGTAGGTTTCCTCCAGTTGCTCTGTTTCTGCCCAAAGTCTAAAGGTGTGCAGGTTACATTGATTAAGGGACAGTTTTGCATAGACTAGTAGGGTAAATACGCTTGGTTACTGGGATATGGCTTCGGTATGACATAGTCAGTGTGGACTTGATGGGCTGAGTGACCTCATTATGCGCTGTATGGGGTTCGACGACTCCCAAGTTAAAGGAGTAGTGGCAATGCACACCGCCTCCAGTGACAAAAGGTGCAAATCAATTCAGATGGTCAAAGGCAGATAGTTGCTTATATGTGAAGTAAGGTTTTAAAGATATGGGAATTGGGATTAAGAAAGATTTCTCACAGCTAACAACTGGAAAAGTAGATACAAGACTCTAAATTTTCTAGTTTCTGTAAGAGTTGCAATATAAATGTGGTGCCTTTTCAAACTAGATGAAGTGTAAAAGGCACACAAAGTACAGTCCACAAATAGCAGGACTGTGTCACATTTTAAAATCAAAATAAAACTACTAAAACTTTATTTACAAAACAAATTTGAATCCAAGCCAGAGTTGAAATCCAGCAAACCAATGATAAGTATGAAGGTGGTGGTGTATTTTGAATTACCAATTAAGCCACTCTTCTTTGCCCAGTTTCATGTTCTGAAGGCAGTGCATTCAGAATGGCCACCAGATTCGAGTCTTCCCCTTTCTCCTGTCCTCCAAAATCAAACTCAGAACTGTTGCCATTACTTCAGTTTCATGATGTACTGAAAACAAAGGCCCCCTGACTGAAGGCTGGAGCTAACATTTCCTGAAAATTGAACACAAAACAGTGTGTGTGTGTGTGTGTGTGTGTGTGTGTGTGTGTGTGTGTGCGCGCATGTCGGGGGTGGGGACGCAGTAGTGGTGGTGTTGACTCAAGAAAACCCATGAACAAATTTGTTAAAAATGACTCAACTTATTTACGTTTCAAACATTTTCTGCTTCAATATTTATCAGCACTTGTGCAGACTGAAAGCATATCGCATTAAAAACATTAAGTGACCACTTTGCATTGTTGCTGCCAGACTTAATGAGCTCCACACCCAACTTCATGACAAATTTAATGAGCAATTAACATGCAAATAAAGCACATAATGGAGAGACTAAGGTCAAGATTTTACTTGTAAAATGTAAATATTGGAATAGAGAAAATGGGACAGCAAGTTCTGAAGATTCACAACTCAAACATATCATTCATCCCCAAATTTAGTGACTGATTTAAAGTGCAATTTATTTATTAGTTGGGCCAAGGGCCTGTTTCCATGCTGTAAACCTCTATGACAGGTTCAAGTTTGGCCTCTGGTGACTGTTTGCACATTCTCCCCATGTCTACATATGTTTCCTCTAGTTGCTCCTGTTTCGTCCCACAGTCTAAAGGTGATTAAGGGGCAATTTTGCATGGCCAGTGTCAGGGGGACTAGCAGGGGTAGATACGCGGGATTACCGGGATAGGGCTTGGATATGACTGCAGTCAGTCACAAATAGGCTTACATTAACACTGCAATGAAGTTACTGTGAAATTTCCATAGTCGCCAAACTCCAGCACCTGTTTGGGTATACTAAGGGAGAATTTATCATGGCCAATTCACCTAACCCACTCATCTTTTAGACTGTGACAGTAAACTGGAGCACGCGGAGGAAACCCACACAGACATGGGGAGAATGTGAAGACTCCACACAGACAGTGACCCAAGCCAGGAATCAAACCCAGGTCTCTGCCGCTATGAGGCAGCAATGCTAACCATTGTTGCACATTAATACCAGCATTCGTTGTTAGCTCTCCATGTTTCAATTTCTGATTTCTAGTGTCTACTTTTGTATCACAATTTGTTTGTTTAAATGGACCTTTAACTTATCTAGTTACCATCTTTTTTGCATCCTTATTGGATTTAACACAATGAGGGTATATGTAACCTAGCATGTGCTTCTGCTGCCATCCGATGGCAAACCTGTGCAGTTGCGCTTCCTACAAATGACAAGAAATACTTAGATTGAGTTGTGAGAGTATCATTGTTCCATGATTCTCATTGCAACATGAGATCAAGAACAAACACAATGAACAAGATTACCAGGATTGAACCATATTAAACTGGAAATATCAATGGGTCAACTAAGACCCCATTCAAGCTCAGATAACACAGCAGATCCTATTAGCAATTCTAACTCCACTGCCACTAACTTTCAACTCACAGGAGATGTTGTGAATTTCAAGTAAACTTACATCTTTAGTTGCAGATTCATATTAAGACACAATTATTGAGCATTTATGTAAAACGTGCTTACTTTTCTCCTCTTTTATTCATTATGTTGCATGTTTTCAATGTAAAGTAACTGTTTGAGATGGCAAAATGTCTGGTATAGTAGCACTGAGTGAGAAATCCAGGAAATCTTTTTAAATTATCTTGATAAGAAGATTGATTTGTACTTTGAACAGTTACCTTTAATGCTGGTGTCTCATCTTCCTCATCTTCATCCTCCTCTTCCTCAGACACAACAGTGTTTGAAAAGATCAGAGGCGTCCAGCGTAAACTATCGGGGTCAACCTCAATCGGCCGTGGATTGGATTGAAGTTTAGCCATGTGCTCTTGGATCAGTTTCTCTCGCCGAATAACCAGAAACCTTGTAGCAATATTACAACAAATCCATCGTTAAAAGGATCATGTAAAACACAAGCACACTGCAATGTCCCAGCACTAAGAACCACAGCAACGTTAGCATGGATCTGTAACTGCGTGCTTTGGTATTGCTATTTAAGATATGGAGATGGTGGTGTATGCTCACATCGTCAGGTTAAAGACCAACAGGTTTATTTGGAATCATGAGCTTTTGGAGTGCTGCTCCTTCCTCAGGTGAGTCATGGAGTCATAAATAGGCCTGTTGGTCTTTAACCTGGTGTTGTGAGACACTGTATATTGCTGCTTAAGTATAACGTGGAGATGCCGGTATTGGGACTGGTGAGGACAAGATGAGGAGGTCACATGACACCAAGTTACAATCCAAAAGAAATTACAAGCTTTTGGAGTGCTACTCCTTCATTTCACCTGATGAAGGTTTAGTTGAGTTTGTTTTTTTTAAAACTTAGTGTCACAAGCAGGCTTACATTAACATTGCAATGAAATTACTGAGAAGGAGAAGGTTTCCGAAAGCTTGTGACTTGAAATAATCCTGTTGCACTATATCTTGGGAGTCATGTGACCACTATTTAAGTAAACATGACTTCCTTCATGATTAAGAATAATCAATTAAAAACCATTATTTATTTGCATTCACTTCTTTCAGATTAGTTAAGATACCTTTCTGAGTGACTGCAGCAAACTAATGCAGTAAATGCACAAACATTTATTTGTTTTGCTTTATGTTTTGCTGCATGTTTCTGATAGGAATGAAATGCATAGAGTGAAAAATAGAACAATGGAAAATATGGACCTAATGGCCACATACCGGTCATTGCGTAACTGTAACATCTTGAGATGCTGTAGTATTGTGGTGATATCCTGGGGACAGATCCCTGTAAGCTTGCTCAGTTTCTTGATGCTCAGTTGTTTGTCATGACAGTGGTGAAGGCACTCCAAGATCACACTCTTCCAGTATGCCATGTATGAGAGACGGCCCAGGTCAGACAGCGGCTTCTCTGGGGATCCAGCCTGGCCTTCCCGCTTTGATAGTAAATAACCTATTCGGGGAAAACGTTTTGCACATCAGTTTTCAAACCAAATGGAACACATTTGGCAGAATTTTCTCATCCCACCTGCCACGGGAATTGGAGCAAGCAGGAATGGACTATGCAAAGAATGGAAAATCCCACCCATTATCTCAAACAAAAGAGAAAGAATACACCAAGTTAGGAATCAAAGTTTACATTGATACAACAGTATGTTATATATGTTTGTGCACCAAGCAATGAAAAAGGGTAAGTGGTCTCTCTCCTTACAGATACTGAACATAGGAACAAACCAATTGGTAATCTGATGAAGCAACAGAGCCTTGCTTGATTTTGACTTCAGTTAAATAATACTCCTTAACTGTGACCAATGCAGAACCAAGGAGATGTGAGGTGAAATGCAGGTGTAGAAGGAAAAGAACAAAAATAAGCTTGACAGACAATCAGATGGCAAAATGAGTTCACCCATGTTGCTGATTTTGTTCAGAGCTAATCAGAGTATGGCACTGGCAGGAGTTTGGAGAAACAGTTATCCAGCTGCCAAAGCTGCAAAGTCATGTATCCAAATTTCAACAGGGAAGATATTTAAAATAATATATCTGATTCCATTACTAGTTAGTTCTTCAATGAACATATTCCTACAAATAGCCAAGAGGAGGACTAGGGAGAGTATTTCCTTTCATTGAAGACTTTGGGGGAATTAGGGGGCAGTATTGGAAACAGGTGATATGATGGGGAGCGGGGAGAAGAGGAAAAAGCAGAGAGAAGGGCTTCAAAGAATAGATGAGGAGTGTGGGACTAAGAGATAAATGAAGCAGAGGAGAAGTGAGAAGAAGAAGAGCAAAGGAAGAAGAAAATGCATTAGAAGTTAGTGAAGGAGGGGAAACCTGCCAGAAGAACAAAGTTGGGGTAAGAGGAGGATAGAATACTTTTTCATCAAACAAAGTCAAGAAATCTTACCTCATTTTCATTGTTTGTTGGATAGAGCAAGCAAGAAAGACAGATTGATCTTTGTAAAAGCTTTGTGGCCACTCTTTTGGTGGTTACACCAGTTGCAAGTACTTAAAAAAAAAATAGTTGCTCTCCTTCTCTTCTGTTCACAGAAAAAAAACTACACATTCTGAAAAGGAAAAGTCCAGCAACGTGGAGAAGCTGTCTAGTTCACTAATATCCTTTAGGGAAGGAAATCTGCTGTTCTTGTTTGGTCAGGCCTACATGTGACTTCAGACCAATGGGGTTGACTCTTAAGTACCTTGTGAAATGGCCTAGAGCAAACCCACTTAGTTCAAGGACAATTATGGGTAGGCACCAAATGTCCACATCCCATTAAAAATAAAAACGTTTTATTTCACAGCTTCAGGCTGTGAATGTGGATGTTAAGGCTCCAGTTTAGCTCACCACTTCTAACAGCATGCATCTTTCAGAAGTGAAACTGTTTGAAGTATTTCCCTAATCTTTCCCAACTTTGTGACATGTGAGGTGGAATTGTGTTTCATGGTAATTTTTTAAATATCAGTGGCAAAGATACTGGCCTATAAGTCTGTAATAATCTTGAAAGCAGTTCTGACTATCTTCTAAACAGGAGTCCTGCAGAACTCCAGGTTAATGGTGACCAACATCTAAAATGTTTCTCTGGTTATTCCAAAACTCCTCCCAAAGAGACTTGCTGGTGATATTTCTATTGAGTTTTTGTTCATTCATCAACATGATAATTCAAATCAGTGGTCAATGAGCTCAATTTTCCTTTTCTATTTTCACAATGGTATCCTGCACCTATGCATCTTTTCCATAGCTCTGCATTATTCTTGACTGATTTTCACTTGGTTGTGCAGTGGTGGCAGTGACCACCATTCTCCTTTGTCTTTTATATTTGCTGTGACCAAAGAAAACATCCCCAGAGCGGTAAGGTGTTTCTTAATCAATCCGTGCAATCTTAATAGGCTCGATTTGCATTTCCTCTCCAGGACATGGCAGTGGGATATAATGAGGTTTGTGGCAAAGCTTTTATAGCTGGGAAAGGCAATGCTTTATGTTTGCTGCAAACTTTCACATAGGCAGTGATCCATTTGTATCACCTTGTGGAACAACCACTTTCGCAAACCAAGGAGCTGGCTCACTGCATCCATCTGCATTTTGATAGCAAATAGACTGACAAAAGCATTCCATAGTTTCTGTAACTTGAACACTGAACATAAGGTAACAATTGTGAATCTTCATGATTTCTGGTGCCAGCTGTGGTTCAATTAGCAGTCTCTCAGACAGAAGACTGAGAATCTAATAGCAATTAGTCATAACAATAAATGCTGGCCTGGCCAATGACACCCACACCCCAACAATTAACAGGTCCCATTCCAGAGACCTGAGCCCAAATGTAGGCTGACACCTCCAATCTGTACTGACACAGCACTGCAATGTCAGACGTGCTATCTTTTGGATGTGATATTAAAATAAGGTCTCAGTGCACAGTCAGGTGGATGTAAAATTTCATCCAGTTCCATTTTAAACAAGAGCAGCAGAGTTCACCGTGGTTTGGATATTTGTTACATAACCAACACCACTAAGACATGTGATTTGGTCATCATCACACAGCTGTTCATGGAGTTTTTCTGTGCACAACACAAAATATTACAGTAGAGATTCCACTTGATCAGTACTTCATTGCCTATAAAGCACTTTGGGATTTTTTGAAATCAAGAAAGGCAAGTCTTCATTATTTTTCTTGGAAGAACCAGGGGGGACTTGATCTATTCCAGTGCAAGCGTTTTGCACTTTAAACTTACTAGCCTGTACGCAGACATGATGTGGAGATACCAGCACGATGCTGTTCCTTCATCAGAGGTGCGTGGAAGTAATCTGACGAAGGAACAGCGTTTCCGAAAGCTTGTGGGATTACTATCAAATAAACTGGTTGGATTTTAACCTGGTGTTGTGAAACTTCTTAATCTGTAAGCATACACTCGGTGACATTCAGCCTTTGTCTGGGATCCCCACAATGTGCACTATGACGTGAGCGAATATTACAGCAGCCTCTCCACATCCCCAAATAATGCCACTAAGACAACGCAGACCCCACCAACACATTTGTGTAAACCCTCCATACATGACGGTTGGTATAACATCACTAAGGTAACACCCAGATTACTCTACCAGGCCTTTCTTGTTTTGATAAATATGTACTTTGAAATGATTTTAGTTTTCAAGAAATAATTTCACCAAAAGCTGTCAATAGCACTGTCTTTATATGAGGATCATCTTTTAAAAGCATATCTTGATGTCAGTGTTTGAACATAGTTTACATGCTTTCCATATGGCATGATGGGCCCAGCACAGGCAGTACATTTAGTTAGATGTAACTGACATCCATGGCAATGTAATTAGCTCCATATGGCCCAATACAGTCTCCTGTTCAGGAAATGTATTGGCGCTGTTATCGGTGTGGATTGTAACTGAGAAGTACTTCAACACGCTGAGATAAATTTTACGATAGGGCATACTGCTTGGCCCCTGGAATACTTCAGGTATTGCTCTTTGTAGGCATAAAGGACACATACACACATTGCACCTGTTTAGTTGAACAAGCGATAGCCATTCACTGGTACATTTCTCAGGGCAGTGCCTTGACCAGAGTCAAGTTGCTTGTTTAAATTTTCAAGTATGCTAGTAGTTGACTGTCAGTCATCATTAACTGGTGCATTTTTCACACGAATACCTCTACAAATCAACACTCTCTTCATTTGTGAACCCATCAACACTCTCTTCTCAAACAGTATAAAGTTGTATTTTTACAATTGTCCTGATGACTGCATGATGAAAAGCTTCAACAAGATGTCTTTCTTCAGCAATACTGAGTGTTTTAAATGTGATTTCACTATGGTCCTGTACAACTGCTGTAAAACTTCCCTATTATTATTGCATTCTCAATGACAATGTATGGAATCAAATTCCTTTCAGCATGGGTGAACATCAGGTTTTATTCTACAGTTCAGAGCTAGAACTGAACAGGACAGCAAGACTGGTTGCTTATTGCGCTTGGTGGCTGCGAGTTTAAAAAAACACTTCAAGAGTTCTCATAAGTGCGATGCAAGATTATCCACTTACTGAAGTCGATGAGGAACCTTCCATATCCCTTCCTCTGATACTGGGGAAGAATCATGATGCAGGACACATTGTACTTCTGCTGACAATGCTTCTCCTGATTATGAATGGAGGAATAGAAAGAGAAATCATCAATCAAGAACACGTATACAAGATGCTTATATCAATGACTGCCCCTACTGTCCACTGATTCTGCTGACATTACCTTCTGCCTCTGCAAAGTAGACAGCATAACCAGACACCCCACAAAACCCAGACATACTCTTTTCCACCTTCTTCCATCACTCACCAGCCAATTCAAGAACAGCTTCTTCTCTGCTGCCATCAAACTTTTGAACGGACCTATAGATATTAAGCTGTTCTTTCTCTGCACCCAAGCTAATGACTGTAACAAGAGATTTTGCAGTCTCTCCTTCCCTTCTCCCCTATGTATGAACGGTATGTTTTGTTTGTATAGCGCACAAGAAGCAATACTTTTCACTATGTTGTAATACATGTGACAATAAATCAAATCAAATGCTCCAGGTCGAGCCCTGAGACATGCAGGTTTTGTGGTCGTAAGTGCAGACTTGCCAGGAAAACTCTGGCTTCTTTCACAGCTTCTCTATAAATTTCGTAACTTGGTTCATGTTTTTTTTAAAGATTTAAAATTCCTGCCAGAAAGGCTATTTATAAGGTAACAAGAAACCAAAGATTTGTGGCAAGTCTCCAGCTTTAGGAAATATCCTTTCTGGACTTTCAAGAATTAGAGATACCATATTTCACAATTTCATTTTAGTTTTTGTCCCACAGGCAATGAAGCACGTTCCAAGGCTCATTCGCAGCAGCGAACGGCAACACTTCGGGATGAATCCACAAATCCTCTCTCTTACTTATACCTGTCAACCCACATGGCAGAAGAAAAGTGCTTCTGAACAAGCAGAGAGAAAGAAATGAGAGTAATCGTTTCAGCCTAAGTTTGTAGTGAGTGGTGAGAGAATGGATGATCATTTGGTCATTTTCTGTGCGCTGAGAACAGCAATATGTATGGACGTACTGCTTTGGACTTAGCAAACTATCTCCAAGCTGTCCATGCTTGTGGGGAGTTGGGGATGATGGTGGTCAGGGGGAGGGGTTGAATGTGAAAGGGGTGGTTGGAACCATAGAGGATTGAGACATTCAATGGTGCTAATTAAGAAGCAGTCTTTACTCATGAACTTGAAGATGGTGAAAGAACTAACAGATTAAAGGCGTCTGAAAGAGAAATGCTGCGATACGTGGGGCAAAATTGCAAAGACTCTCCCACCAATAGTGAAGAAAAGGAGGGGAGAAGGCATTGTGACAGAAGATTAGAGCTGGAAAAAGGGAGCAGGCTTGAAGAGTTGGGCAGGGTGAGAGTGTGGAAAGATATTAAATTGAGGTGCTGAAAACTAATTAAGGCCATATGCGGCTACGAGATATGAATTCACGTTCAGTGGTGCTAAAGGAGTCAAACCATATTGGAAAAATGAAGTCTAGATGTGAGAAAGGCAAAGACAAGGGGATTCAGTGATAGCAAACTATGCTGCAAAGCGTACAAATGCACTGGGGTAGACCATCACGAATAGGGACAGAATTGGGCAAATTGTTCAGAATCGCCAATGCTGAGCTGCCAGAAATCCTGAAAAGCTCTTGTCAGACAAGCAATCCATTGATAGAATAAAGAATGGTCACCAAAACCTAAAGATAGTTATCAGTGACATTCATATGAAAGCCAACCACACCTTCACAAGAGGCAACATACATGAAAGAATTAGGAGACAGAGAAGGGAGATTCAAAGATGGGAAAACACTGGAACAACTATGCAGGTTTGGGAGGAGAAATTTTTGGCAAGAGATATGCTGGCTATGCACAGCCAGGTAAGAGTGGAACAATAAAGGAACAAGGAAAAGGATGGGGCTGTTAACCATGTTAAAAGTTACAGATAGGGAGCATCAGTCAAAATCAGTGTCATTGGTGACTCCCCAGAGCTGGCTTCCAGTCTTGCAATAGCCCAGAAGCATGGAAAGTGAGTCCAAGTATTGACAGCCATGGCATGAAGATGAGTTAAGTATGTTCCAGATGAAGGGAAGGAGAGACTGAAGGTGAGACAAGAACTGGAGAAAATGGTGGAGGTGGCAATGTGAAAAATAGCCTTCTTAAAAAGCAGAGTAATTTGTAAAAATGCACACCACTCAAAACGAAGGGGACAAATAGTGATTTTGTATTGCTGTCATCTGAGTGACGCGAGGCCATAGCAGAGATAAGAAATGAGCTGGGAGCAGCTGGGTGAGCGGTGGGACAACAATTGTTGAGCAGATCTGCAGAATTGTGGAGATAGCTGAATTCCTTGCGATTGTAGTTAAGATGCAAGGGCAGTAGTCCTAGGGCAGTAAGCCAAGACCTAACATGTGAATAAAGCAAGCTTCAATGTAGAATTTAATAGAGGGCAGAAAATGGCAAAGTTAATATCCCAAATAGTATAAAAGTGCAAATATGTAAAAGTAACCAGAATCTAAAAATAGTGTTTGAAAACTTTGAAGTGAAAGCTATAATTGTCTGTTACTTTTAGTTTCCCAACCATTAGTTCCAGTAATGAGGGCTAACCATGACTCACCTTGGAGAAATATCCCACGAGATGGCAGCCTTTGTTGTCGTTTTGTGTCAAAACATAGAAGAGGAAGGGCTCCACATCATAGTACAATGTCTTGTGGTCAAGGAAGAGTTTGGCCAACAGACACAGGTTCTGGCAATATATAGTACTGATGTTTCCATCCACCTGCACAGAACAGACAGGGAGAAAATGAAATATTAAACACACTGCCACTACAGGTTCAATGTTCATTAAGGACAAAGAGAAATAAAAGTAAAGCACTAAGCTGTGAAAACAAGATGCTTTTATAACCGAGCTTAAAGAAAATTAATTTGACGAGTAGCTTGGGGAGGAGGGAGAGAAACAGATTGAAAAATAAATCCCTGACTATTTCCATCTGCTAGGTTTCTGGTTGATTTTATAGCAAAAACCAAATGAACCAAGATGAAAAACACATTTTATTAAATACAAGAATACTTCAAACATGTTCAGTAATGACCAATTGAACAGAGAGAACTAAGTAATGAGTTTCATTTTGCATTACAAGTCAAGTTGAATGCAGATACTAGAAAGGTTGCTGTCAAGATGGGCAAAATTACACACAGTTGCATTCAATTTACAGTTTTTAATGGGAGCTGTAATTATCCATATCTTACAAGCTGTAAGATACTGCACACTTTCTGATGTATTGGCCTTTTCAGCATCATTGTTTTGTAGTTTAAAACGTTTGGGTCAACATGCGTCATACATAGCATTTTGCCAAGACTGGACAATACATTGAAAAAAAGAGCTAGTGACTCAACACAACATGACTCAAATTCTTTTAGTCAGTCCCCCTTCAAGTGGATGAAGACAGGTTAAGTGGGAGTAGATACAGAATGTTTTGCTCATGAGAGGAAGGTACATTTTACGTTCTGTCCACATTTAATCACAAGTTAACTGTGCCACAGCAAACCAATTCCCTGGAAGCGCAAAACCCCGAACTTACTTCAAACACAGAGACATTATCTTTCCTGTAAATCTCATTGGCAGGGGGGTGAAACCAATTACACTTCTTCATGTGTTGCTGCAAAATGCTCTTGCTCTTCATATACTTGAGGCAAAATTCACACAAGTATAACTTAGGCAGCCTGAAAGAGACGAATGCATAGATAAGAGTATGCCAGAGCATTATCAGTTTTCACGAACACAGCAATTTGACAGCATACCATCTTTTGCTTATGCATACATCAAGCTGCTTGTGTGTGTTCAGAAGTTTTACTGGCTTTCCTACAACCACATAAGGCACACATCTCTTGTCTATTCATCTTAAGAATAACAGATGTAGCTTTATTTTTCACTCGAAAGGCACCGCCAATGGTAATTATTGGAGCACAACTCTGTCTGGGAAACTGAAAGTCAGGTGCTGTTACAGGTGATCCAAGTAGACTAAGATCCTTGTACAATTTAAGAAGCTGCTGATATGACTGTGGTCAAACATCAACAACAGTAAGAAAAACCAAGCAGAGGTATTTTGGTCGGGAAGGAGCTGAAGAAGGTAAACATCAACTTAGTAATAATCATAGAATCCTACAGTGCAGGAGGAGGACATTTGGCCCATGGAGTCTACACTGACCACAATTCCACCCAGTATTCATAAGTCGACACATTTACCCTAGCTGGCCCCCCTGACACTAAGGGGCAATTTAGCATGGTCTAATCCACTTAACACCACTTCTTTGGACTGTGGAAGGAAACCAGAGCTTCTGGAGGACATGCATGCAGACACGGGGAGAACATGCAGATTGCACACAGACAGTGATCCAAGGCCGGGAATCGAACGTGGGTCCCTGCCAATATGAGGCAGCAGTGCTAACCACTGTGCTACCATGCCACCAATCATTTAACAGAAATGCTTGCTCTGTCAAAAATCTGAAAAATTTCCACAATATGAATTCCTACAATGAAATAGCACTTTGCCAAATGTGATCAGAATCAGAGGTGGCAGAGATAAAAAAAAATTCCAAATATGGAAGAATAACTGCAGTTGAAAAAAAGCAAGCTAAATGATGAAACAGCATTGTAGGAAATTGGGAGAGTCAAAGCACCCTCAGGGTTTCCCATGATGTTATACACTCAGTTTCCATTCGTGCTCTTCACCCAGAGTCAAAGGTTAGTGTAACTTGTACTTGTAACTTGAGGGTTAAGTAAACAGGAAAATGCGCATGAAATGCACTCTTAGCCCTTGCACCAGTTAGTTTAAACATTGCCTCTAGTAACTTTGTCTGTCACTATCCTTTCCCTGGTTTCCCTTCAGTTGGAAGTTTATGATCGGTAAGTATTGTGATTGTTCATGCAATTCATTTTTGATGAATCATTGATCTTTTTCCAGCTTTGTGAACAGATTTTATTGACAGATCAACATAGAAATGTAGTTCAATCCTGAACTGATGCCTTTTAATATAGTGGTCAAAATGCATCTCATTCTTTAGATAAAAACTGTTTTAGGGCACATAGCATCAGCAACATCACCTGATAGGGTTCAAAAAAGACAACCTGGCTGATAAATTAAGTCAGACCACTCTTGCAAGTACTATGATGACCAGGCTGCCATCCAGAACCTGGTGGGTGAAGAGTATACAATACTGGAGTAGAAAGAAAGTCTGTGAGCAAACCAAGTCAATGAAAACTATTTCAGTTGAACAGTAATCAAAAGAGACACATATCAATTTCAAATTTCTAAATCAATGGTGCAAAACCAACTATTTTAAGCTCATGAAAAGCAAAAGCGGATCTGTGCGAGTCGAAGCAAGAGTTTACTCTCTTTTGGTGCAGATGAATAGGGAGTTGGGTGGTCAACTGTTGTCAATTTGGCATCACCAGTTTCTTGAGCAACATCACAGTGGCAACTCAAACTATTTAAAAGGAAGTGAATAAAACACATTCCACAATTTCACTCCAACCACACGGTCTATGCTGACCTTACTGCAGTGTGTGAAATACTATACAACACAATATCTGTTCTTATGTTCAAGACGTATCTATTTTCATAGTGTGGTTAAGGACTATGTGTGTCTTTAGAGAAATGCATCATCTAAGCCAGAACAGAACCTGTCCTATCAAAGGAAAGTGAGCTCATGTTCAGTAAAGAGGATTAACAAAAGTCTCACCCAATGAAATCCACAGAAAATCCAACACTGCAACAACTCTGCCTCAGCTGCAACCTTTTTTTGGCTTCCACACGTAATGTGACCTTCCTGTGACTCGTAAAACAGCCTCAACTCCCACTTACATAGTTTGTTCACTTGTATTTATTGAAACAGGCAATCAATTCTGATTCAATAAATTCCTGTATTTAAAGATCAGGGAGAAATGGATCAGTGCTCACGCCATGCCCCCACCCCCTCCAGTACTTCAGCTTGCACGGGGAAGCTCGTGATCTGACCAGTAGATTAAATTCCAATGAGAAGGGTCTACAAAAGGAATCCTAGTCAAAGTTCCAAAGCCAGAAGGAACAAGGAAAAAAAACACCCAAAGATTACAGAGCTCGCTTTTCGAATCTTCCAGCTCAATGTTGAGTGCCCATTGGTAGCAAAGTGAACGCTCATTGAAGTCCTTGCTGCTCAATACCCCACTGATGTCAGAATAGAAGAAACAGAACACTATTCCACCAAAAACTATAATCTCCTGTCAATACCATCTTGATACCAAACATGGCTGTGTCACCCACGTCTAAACCAACATTGCTCAAGAAAATCACTTGACAACAACCAGTTTCTCTGACACCTCAGGCGTTGACGGATTCCACATAACCCATGTCCGCAAACACTAAGCATCAGCAAGTCTTGCCCACCCTCCCCACTCAGCCATCTGATATGGGAAACTTCAACAGTCAACATTCAGACTGGAGATACCAGTACTGGATAGTGAAACGCCAGTAGGGTGGACATGCAGAAACAATTCTAAACAGTGAAGAACATTCCATTTAGCTGGATAGCTTGGGGGCAGTTCTCTTCATGGGTGTCCCCATGTTGCACACAGCCTTGGCTTAGATAACTTCCCAAGCATCCAACACCAAACCCTTACTCATTTACAGAAGCCTATGTGATTTGATAGTCAACAACTCCAAGAAGATGTGATGGAATTTCTGGAAACCGAATGGACAACATATAATGTAATCTTTGGAATGCAGTGTCTGAACAACCACACTACAAAACATCACTGCTGACGAAGCATACAACCATCTCTGTGGTGCAATCTACAAAGCATGGCAATTCCTCGAGACTACCAATCATCTACATCCCAAGTTTAGATGAAGAGTGTATATAACACACACATCTCTAATCCCAGATAACCATGGACTGCTCATCCCTTTGACTGCTCTTCCCTTGGGGGAGATAATTGGTGGTGATTTAACCCAAGGATCACCACAACTTAGGCCAGAAACAAGATTGAGAAGGTGGTACCTTCATGAATGACCTCAGTGCTACTGTTGCTGTCGCACTGCACTACTAACTAGCTATGCAGCTAACTGAACTCGGGGACCCAGAGATAGAAGATCATTTAATCCAGTCCCTCAACTGGGAGGAACCCATAGCAAAGCTAAATGTTTTTTAGCAAGACTTCAGCAAGAGTTGCTGAAGCATAATCTGTCACCTTGAGCAGCCTAAAAGCCAACTACTAAAAACTGCCACTCAGTTACTCACAACCGTGTCACTAGCCATCATAGTTAAAACACTCCTGCACACAAAAACCAAACCAAACACCCGGGGTGAACGAAGACAAAACCAACAGCAACACAGAAAAGACAATGTTCCTTCCATTTTGAGGTTGCAAAACTGAAGGAGCTCCTCAAGGGACTGAAGTGTGGCCAGGCATCAGGATATGATAATATTGCACCAGAATCTATGAAACATGAGGGGGCCCAAGCTCTTGCCAGACTGGCCTGATTTTATATGATGGTCATACATTTCAATACCAATCCAAAGAAATGCTGGACAGCAAAAGTCATCACCAGACCAAAACTCTCACATTGGTCCCATACATAATTCTTGAATGCTTCATCCTTCAGCACATAAATCCAAACGTAAAACAAATTCTTAGCGTTGACCAAGCTTCCACAGGACGATAGCACAGGAAAATTTTCTGGCCCGAACCACTTACATTAAAAACAGCTTTAAAAAAAAACTTCAAGACAGGTACTGTGTTCGTCAACCTCACAGCTGCTTACAACACAATCTGGCACACTGGCAATCATGCAATCTCCCCGCCTCTCCAACCCTAAGGCACTGGAACACCATTGTACATTCAAAGTTCAGAATTTACCTTGGACAGGCAAAAAGGACATGGAAAAGACAAACTAATGGACTCTCCCAAGGCTCAGTACTGGCCCCAAACCTGTTCAGCTTGCACACAAATGATCTTCCAAAAACTAACTTGTGAAAGTTCATATAGGCCGTGACATCTGTCTCACAACTCAAGATGCCAGTTTTGACACCTTGGACCCTAAATGAAAATTTGGCAAAAGTTCAACAATACTGCAAAATGTGGTGACTCAAGTCAAGCTCTACAAAATCAGTATCCGGATTATTCTATGTTCATAATGCAAAAGTCAATAAAGAGCTCAACATTCAAATGAATGGCTACAAATTAAAGCACCACCTCGGAGTGACCCTAGATAGGACTCGACCTTCCAGGAACACCACAAACAACTGCAGCCAAGGTCAAGCCCAGTAACAACTCGACTGCAAAACCAGCTGGCTCCAGGTGAGATGCTGCTCCCTGGCAAACATCACTCCTCCACATATCCACCCACTTGCAACAAGCCACAAAATGATTGAAAATGTTTGCCATGCAGCGCACCCAAAGTACAACTCCTACCAAGGTGCTTGACCTAGAACAACCCTTCCATACTGGATTTCCAATGCAAATTCCACCTGGACAAATGATGGAAACCAACCCAACAGCTGCTCTGCTTCTCGCAAGGGAAGTGTGTTCCACCCTCAAGAAGTTCAGGACTGGCCACAGCTCCATGCTTGTCCACCCTTCCACAGATGGGGCATTAGTGCAAACCCCCTGTGTGCTGCATCATAGAAGGGACACAGACTCAGCAGAGACTTATCCAAACTCAAACACAAAGACTGGAAGAAACCTCTTGGCTTAAGGACTTTGCATTCGCTAAATAAAATTAGACATTTTCAGCAAATCCAAAAGCATAAAAGCTATTCTGCACAGATTCCCAGAATTAACTTCAGGATAATCTAGTTAATGAAAATACCAATCAGGTATTCAAATTAGGTCTGGAATCATCATATCACAACTAAGTTTGAATTTTGCAGTGTAGGATAGCAGGTCACAAATTTAGCAGTGAATTGAGGTGAAGGGAAGCCAGTAGCACTGCATGGTTGCTATGAAGTACTCTTTTTGGACAGGTAAATGATGACATGCTGAAACAGATTGCTTTCCATTTGTTAAGTAAATAACTGGTTCATACCAACCAACAGGGATCTGGTCAGTGAGTAGGTGCTCACTGACAATTATGGCCTCTTTTCTCCTACCAACTATTTGAGTCTCATAATTAATGCACAAGGCTGAGGCCATCTCACCTTTTTTAGTTTACGTAGTAGTGTCACAAATAGGCTTACATTAACACTGCAACGATGTGAGGGTTAGGTTGATTGGCCGTGCCAAAAATTGCCCTTAGGACCTGAGATGAGGGATTAGTGGGTAAATCTGTAGGGATAAGGGGGCGGGGGCAGGGGCGGTTGTTGTGAGGGAGAGAGAGAAAGCCTGGGTGGGATTGTGGTCAGTGCAGACTCAGTGGGCCATTGGCCTCTTTCTGTACTATCAGGTTTCTATGATTTCTAAGTTACTGTGAAAACCCTAGTGGCCACACTCTGGTGAGGGAAAACTTAGCACATAACCAACACATCTTTCAGACTGTGGTAGGAAACCCTCAGAGCACCTGGAGGAAACCCATGCAGATGCAGGCTCCACAAAGACAATGACCCTAGCTGGGAATCAAACCCAGGTCCCTGGAACTGAGATGCAGCAGTGCTAACCACTGTGCCAACCTCGCAGCTATCATCAGAATCAGCTCAAGTATTGCCACCACTGGTGCCCAAGAATGGTATGTCAGTAGGAATTCATGCTTTGAGGAGGAATAAGGAAAGACATTTTCATATATTAAAGAGTATTAACCCAAGTATCATCTTTTTTCTATCGTAGTTATTTGGCACAATTTAATTAAGTACACCAATTGACAACACTTTAAGGTGATGATATCAAGGCCAGCAGTTTATCCTTGCTGGAATATGGCCATTTGTGCATGTTAAAAGCTTGATTTGCTCTAATAAGGCTGGGAGCTGCAATTCATTAGTTAAATCACTAGCTACTAATGGTCACAATCAGCGTACTTCAATACTGAGAAAGGACATCTCAACCTAATTTAACCACTCGGTTGTATCTCTTTGATTTAATGAGCTCTTTGTGCCTTATTTCAGCATAAAAAGCATTGGAGCTTTGATGATGAGTCTCATTAAAACATATTGCAATGCAAACTGAAAAAGTGAGATGGGGGATTGATGTATAATGAGCTACATGTTCAGTGCACAGAGTAATGAAAAGCATCAGTACTGTACATTTAAGTGGTAAGATCATGAATTCTTGATGGTGTGATTTAATTTGGTATATTGCACTGCAACATAGTGTGAGTAAATGGGAACTGGTTCCATTCAAATGATTACATTCACACTGAGTGACGGGGAAGGAAATTTGAATGCTGTGTTTCCAGGCAAACAATATTTGGAATCAACCATATTGTTTGAGTGCTCAGGGGAAACACACAACTTGAGAATGCTTTCAAAATTATTCTAGCAAATAAAAAATAAATTACTGTATTTATTTTTGGTCAAATATAGTTGACATCCATCAGGTTTAACAGTGACCAAACCAAGGCACTGCAAGATGCACAGTAAACTGGTCTTTTTGTTAACGATATATTGAATGTACAGGACATCTTTGTAGTAACATATCCCATTTTAAGGAGGTTGGTAAACCTTTGTGTCCTGAAGTGCAAGCAGGGCCTCTCCTGCAGTTGAACCAGCTAAAACTGCAGACACAAAAAAACCCTGCAGGTAAATATCCATCTCTTTGTTGAATGAGAACTATCCTGCCTGAGTTAACCCAAGAAGATTGGCAGCCCTCACTTAAATCTTTCTCCCTCCTGTTTTATTCATGCCAGACTTGCTGGTAAACATGATCCCAGTCTGCTTAGTTCACATTTAGGACTATTGAATCTGCAACAGAGGTTAATTTGGTCAAGTTTCCATCATCAGGCAACGACTATCATTTCAGATTCATTGTTACTGCAATGGCCAACCCTCGCCACCTCTCCGGAAGGAAGATATTCAGACAGTGTCACAATGACAGCTGGTTGACAGAGGGGTTATTGAGTGACTTAATGTTTTGAGGCAAGTTCAATCACTTCTCTATTGTAACAGAAGACAGTTTCATTCTTTTGGTTTTACATGGCCCATAACAAACTGAAAACAACCACCTTGTGAAAGAAAACTTTAAAAATATTCTTACATTTAAAATGGTTGAATGTAGTATTCTGGCATAACAAGCGTTTTTTCCTGAGCACCACGTACCAACTATGCAAACCACTGAAAGCTGATCAATGTTACAGGGCCTCTTGAATGTTGTGTGACATGATGTTAAGGACAAAGTGTGATCATAATCTGTAGAGTATCATATTGGTGACGATTCCTTATCATTGATGCTTCACAATGAGATTGCTACTCCTCAGCCTCAAAATAATGCTGACAGTGTGCTGTGGAGTGGTAATGATATGAACACCTTGAGTACTGCATTTAAAATCATTCTGAAACACTGCATACGTTCACCAGGTTCATCATTGTTTCAGAATACGGACCATCTTCCAAATTATTATTGTGACAGTTGAATAATTTTGTCTAATTGGTGAGCAAAATGACTTCTTTTTGGCTTTGGCAAACTTGACCATGGAACAAATTCCCTGTGCATTAATACAATTTCAAGAACTTGTAGGCTACCTCTGTTGTCCTGGCCAATATTTAATCAACATCACAAAAACACATGATCTGGTTTTACCACATTTCTGTTCGCCCGAGTTTGTTGTGTGCAAACCAGCTGTGGTATTTTCTACATTACAGCCAATGTAGTACTTAAGAAATGTTCTAAAATGCTTTGAGGTATCCAATGGCTGTTGCAGAGCGTGATATAAATGCAAGTCTTTTTTTTAAACTCTTGCCATATGCAAATTAATTTTGTTAATAGTTTCCAAAAAAGCAGGAGAAGGGAAAAAAAAAACAGATTTGAGGTTGCATTATCAGCTCAAAATAAACGATACCTGGTGTACTCCTGGGGATATGGAGAAGAATACCAGGTCTGGATCTCATATTTTCCAAATTCAATCACAGAAGGTGAGCGAACTTGTGGATCTGGTGGGCCAGTGACTCCAACTTTCTGTTGAAGAAAAACATGCATGTGATTATCAGTAAAGCTCTGTTATCTTTTTTCATCTTCAGGATATTCTTTAACAAGCAAACCATTTTCTCAACTTCAGATATAAGGCAACCTGAACATTACTACTTTTCTAAAGTATTATGCACAAGTGTTTTCCAGTGAATAATGTCATCGCCCCCAAGTTTCACAGGTTGAGATACAGGTTTCCAGAGATTTTGTATTCCCTTTATTCCATATAGTCTCACGCACATGAGCAATCTAATTGCACTGTCACTCTTCCTCCTTCCACAAAGGCAGAAGGCCATAGATCTTAGCACATCCAAAAAGAAGAAAATTAGCAACAATTATTTATTCACCAAAAGTATGTCAGCAGCTTTCTAATTTCTTGGAAAGGTTTAAACTCTATTCTTTTTATTATACAAGGTACAAAGCATGCAGAGAATAATGGAATACGTAGAACCAATGGAGATATGTTACTCATTCAGTTAAAATGATTGATAATTGTTTTGCACAGACATGTACAAGAGTTAGAAGGGAGAGAGCTAAAAGCAACTCATCTATCTGTGTCCACCGATTCAAACAATTGTACTCTAGTTGCTACAACATTATGTGACAAAACTGGAGGAATCAACATGTATAATTTATCTAATTTTTGTGACAAAGGAAAACTTACTGCACAATAATTGTAGTTTGACTTTTCAGAACTGTGGTCTAACTTCAAAAATGTAACTCAATACTGAGCAAAGAGGACTCTTCAGATGTAGTGAGTATTTATAGACCTAATACAGCCCTCTGGGAGACAGATTAGGGAATGCTTCATTGGAGCATTAACTTCATTTTGAAGGTTTGGACCAGTAAGCACAAAAACAAGAGCTGGTCAAATGAGTTTGCACCTGCAGCTGCAACATTGAGGATTTATTCAGTATTGCAGGTTCAATTCAGTGTTGGCATCATTGTTATATGCTTGCTAACCTGTGCAAAATACTTGACAGATTTTGTATTTTTCCATTCAGAGTGTACAGACAGTTTATCTTTTAGTTAAAGAAAAGATTTTTTGGTGTCTGCTAACCATAGCATTTTTTAAAATTATCCGTCTACTTTTTGTTGTTAAAGACTTGTAGATTATCTTCTATGTTACATGCTGATCTTTTCTCATAACCTCTTACACCCTTTTCAATTTGCCTAGCACACTCTGTACTCTGTTCTGATTTCAAGTACATTATGTGGCTGACATTTGTCATAATCTACCCTTTTAGATCATATTTTCAGCTCTATCTCCTGTCATCCAAAGATCTTCAGTTTTGAGGATGGGACAACTTTCCTCCTATGGGAATAGCTGTATGTATAGAATCACATATAATCCTAAAGTGCAAAAGGAGGCCATCAACCCATTGAGTCTGTATTGATTATTTGACAGAGCATCTTAAATCCACCCTACACCTGTAATCTCTCACATTTACCAAACCACCTAACCTGCACATCTAAATTAGTCATTTTCTCCTCTTGTTCCCTTAGCTCTGAAATTTTTTTCCTCCCTTATATCCAATTCCTCTTAGAAAGTTATAACTAATTTTGTTTTCAATACTCTTTCACATCAATCGTGTGTTCCAAATTACAACAACTTTCTGTCCAAGAAGTTTGCCCATGTTGCCCTGAGGAAACATTTTAAATTTGTGTCCTGTTGAACCAATCCTTCCACTACTGGAATTAATTTCCTCGTATTCACTCTATCAAAATGATTTGAACATGTGGCACAGTGGCATAGTCATTAGCATTGTTGCCTCACAGTGCCAGAGACCCAGGTTTGATTTGTGGCTTGGGTCAGTGTGTGTGTGGAGTTTCCACATTCTCCCCATGTCTGTGTGGGTTTCCTCCGGGTGCTCCGGTTTCCTCCCACAGTCTGAAAGATGTGTTGATTAGGGTACATTGGCCGTGCTAATTTCTCTCCCTCAGTGTAGTCGAACAGGCGCTGGAGTAAGGTGACTAGAGGATTTTCACAGTAACTTTATTGTAGTGTTAATGTAAGCCCACTAGTGACATTAATAAATTATCACACAACCTGAACTTTTTCTTCTCCATGGAGAATAAACAGAATTTCACTTAGCTTTTCGCTTAATTGAACCTCTCTTTCCTGATTCCATTCCAGTGAATTTCTTCTACATCCTCCCTAAAGGCTTACCAACATTCCTAAAAGGAAGTACACAAAGTGAAAATCGGTTGGCTGAGTCTAACTCTATCTGGCATAACCAACGTGCTCTTGGTACTTTCTGTGGCTGCGGGATGACTACATCCTGAAATATGCTGCATGTCTTGTGGTGATGCTCACAGCCACTCATGTAAGCAGAAACAGAAATGAAGGCTTGAACCATGTTTTTCCTTCCCCCCCAGTACAGATGACAAGACCATGGGCTTTAACTTACTTGGGAGTGGCAATCAATGTTGGATTGCAATTCTGTGTCTAAATACTCATGTGGGCTTTCTTCCGCCTCTGTCTTGCCCGACCTTCCAACTTGGGCCTGCTGAGAACCAGGCATTGCAGCTGTTCCCAAAGCTCAATGCTGGAGTGCAGAATACACCCTTTCTTACTGAACTAGCTGCCAAAAACCAGGTCAGTTGAAAGCTCCAGTGAATATGACTGGAACTTACCTTCTCCCTAGTCTAAGATAAGTGAATGGGATTTGGGCTGTGGGATATTGGGAGGGCAATGGGTTAGGCTGGAGAAATCGGACAGCAGAAGGTGGGGGGGTAGTGTCAGGGGAGTCTCATGTAGTGGGGGATTCTGTGTCTTTGTGATGGTCACCCAGAAGTTAGAAGAGGTTTTAATGCTTAATTCTTCTCACCTCTTTGAGATAACCATCAGTGGAACACAGCTGGGACTATCTTATGTCTGCGATTTAAACTTCATTTTCATACATTTTCTTGTGCCGGACAATTAACCTGGAGGAAGTTAGCAATCTCCAAGCAACTGTTGTGAAACCCTTTCATTCTGAAGTTCCAAGAGAGATTCCCCAATGCAGACTTGGTGGGTTTTCCAGCACTTTGTTATTATTTTTGACAAATACTGGTTGGCCGACTGATCTCTCTCTATGTTGGAACTTATATGTATTACTACTGAATACCACTGATAGGTAAGTACTGACTTCTAATCTTTTGCAGATATACAATGTGGAACTATGAAACTACATCTCAATCATTACTTCAGTGTCAAATGCTTTGTCACATTTGGAGAACTTCTACAGGTGCAGGGATGCAAATTAGAGGAACTGCAAAGAAAAGGGAGAGATAAGGATGCAAAACAACAAAAGAACAGATCATTGAGCTCACAGTTATCGGAAACAAAATAGGTAGCTTACAGACATCCTCCACAGGGATATAAACACACATCCCCAAGGAGTACTTCTCTGTACATGGGCGCTGCTGTCGCAGTGATGCAGTTAATGAGGTACTTTACAGGTAACTTGAGGAAAAAAAATCTTATGCAAACAATTACATCATTGCCACATGCAGCTGTAGAATCCCGAAGGAATATGTTTCATTTGCAGGAAAAAGCTGATCATGAACAGAGCACTGCCTTTGCAAAATCTTAGCCACTCCACTTAACAATAATCACATTCACAAATATTCAAAGATAATTGAAGAAGAATGTTTCTCCTTGTGCTGGCCTCACAGCAGCAAAATTACATCAGATGCATGCAGTAACCTAAACCTCGAATATCTGATCTTGTTTTCCAGGAAAATTATCTTGTCGTATGATACCAGTTAAAGGCGCAACTTTTAACTGAAAAGTATTCAAATTTCAAGGTTTTACACAACAAGAAAAATCATTTCATTATAAAACATATTAAAATATATTTCTTGCCTACTGGCTTTCCATATTTTTTGCTTTTCCCAAGTGCACATGTAAGAACAATCTGCAAAGCAGGCCTGTCAGCTATTCTAGCTCAAATTCCATGGAAACCTATAATCCTGCCCACCAGTGCAATTTCAGTAATCCCTAAATTGTCTCAAATTTGGTTTTTAATCCATAGATCTATAAACATGGACAGGGATCGCGGGTAGAAGTGAGAACATCGAAGTGGCGGCACGGGCTCGTTGGGCCGAAGGGCCTGTTTCCCGTGCTGTTTTGTTCTTTGTTCTTTGGTAAATCATATTTCCAAAGAGTTTTGTTTTTATGGCTCCTGCGAAAGCTGATGTATACACAGGAGTAGCTCAATGTTATAATGTGCATAATAAAAGGCTTCAATAGATTATAAAATCCATTGGGTTCAACGACATTTGTAGTACAGTAGCAGACTCTTCTGTCCAACAGGTCCATCTAGATTTTTATATTCTACATGAGCCCCCTTCCACCTTTCATCTAATCCCATCAACCAAATCCTTTCAATCCTTTCTCAATCTTTGGTGATTCATCTGAAACTACAACTTTGATAGTGTTCCACATCCTCACTACTCTCTCAGTAAAATTGGATTTATTAGTGGCCATCTTAGACTTATGACCCTTAGTACTGACGTCTCCTACAGGTGGAAATATCTCTCTAAGATTCTGAAAGGGTTTAATAGGATAAATCTTTATCAGATCACCCTTCAAGACGAAAAAGCATCAGCCTATTTTATCTTCCTTATTGGGCATAACCCGACTTCTGCTATCATTTTTGTATACCTTATTTTCTTGCACCTTTTCAAATGCCTTTATATGCTCTGAATAATCTGGAGACCAGAACTGTTTGCAGGATTCCCAGATGTGGTCTAACTGGCTTTCTAAAAAAGTTCAATAACTCACTTCTGTGCTTTCCAATTCTATTCCTCTAAAACAAACAAGTGTGTTTTGTTTACTTTTATAAAGGACTTTATAACCTGCATCATTACTTCTACTGCTTTCCGTATCGTACGTCCCTTCTGCTCCTTGAACCCATATCCACACTTCCCAAAGAGAATGTGGCCACCTTATTCTTCCTTTCGATTGGCACCATCTCAAGCTTATCTATATTGGAGTTCATTTGCCAATCGCATATCCATTCCTTCAGTTTACGTTTCTATATTGTTTCGCAGTTCTCCTCAATTTTATTCACACAATCTAATTTGGTGGCATATACAGTTTGAAATTATCCTTCTGATTAACAAGTCCAAAGTATTAATGTAAATGGTGAAATATAGAGAATGAACAATCTGAGGGATCATCTCAACCCTAAACATTAACTAACTTTTTTTTTCCAAAGATGCTGCCTAATCTGCTGAGCATTTCTAGCACATGTTTATTTCAGATTTTCAGCTTCTGTGGTATTTTGCTTTGTGAACTAAGTGGTTCCAACATCAATCCTCTTGAATCATTTTCCTCCTTTTGCCAGTGTGACTTGCTATCTTTAGCTGTCACTCTCCATTTTTTATGCTTACATTTACACAATGTACACAGAACAGCAAAACTGAGATTCAGAACTCACCCTGAGCAAGGGGAAATCAACAAGTTAACAAATAAAAACTCATGTCCTTCCAGTCTTATGTAAAGCATAAAGGAAAAAAGGCCCGTGTTTCAACAGACATGGAACTGGGGTATAGTGGCATTAGAAAAAGTGCAAGATCCTAGAATTAACTACAACAATTGTATGTTCCTATTTCAATAAGGTTATTAATTCAATTACTTCACAAAGATTGAACAGAGTATTTAACAGAGTACCAAAACCTTGTTAGCAAATAGTGTCAGAATTCGAGTGGCAACCTACTCATTGGGCATCCTCTCTCATTCAACAAACAGTAGCAATTTACACAAACATAAATCTGGGTACAAAGTTGGAAATAAATATCCAAGGAACTATATATCTTTATTTTGGAATGCTTTGTTTGGGAGTATTCAGTCGCTCATAAATTTTTTTAATCTCAGTGGCATTCTGAGCAAGTTTATGAAATCAATGTATTTAAAACAAAGCTAAAGTGACCAAAGTACTTCTCTCACAAGAACAAATCTGACTCACACATTTAAAGAATGTAGTTCTCAAGAGACTAGGGATGAAGCACAAAGTAAGCTACAAAAAGCTGTTATCAAAGCAACTAACCAGGCAGTGAGAGAGACCGAATAACTGAGTTAAATGTTTTTCATGTTTACAGAGTCACATCAAGCCAATGAAGGATTGTTATGGACAGATTCATTGGGACTTCTAAGATATGGCCAAGGTTTTTGATGAGAACTTGGTGCAGACTGATGCAGAGTTAATAATAATCTAATGCACGGTTGACTAAGGTATGTGTGTGCCCAAGGTTCCTTTAATTCAAAATGTCTTCTTTTACAGTATCCAACTGTCCCTCCGCTCTCTCTCTCTCTCTCTCCCCGTTTGATGAGGGAGCCTGCACGGAAGATGCTAATGCTGTGGCTCACTGCAAATAGCAATGGATATTAAAATTACAGGTCCTGCTATCTCCATTGGAATGATCTATTGAAAAGTCTGTCCACCTATGTTCAAAACTAAATGGACAAGTTCAGAGTTGCAAAAGGTAAATAGGTTTTGGATGACGCATCTTATGACCGTGGTGCCTTCCTGGATGTAATTCAGATTCCCTGTGGGCACTGGAGATCAATTGCTCAGAAGCTTTTCTTCAAACTGACCTTATATTTTTGTATCACATAGCAGTTTTGATGTTCAGCTACAACATTACAGTATGAGACAGACTTGATGGACCAGCTGGTCTTTTCCAATCTATCACTTTTACATGTTTTTATAAGAACCACGACCAAGTCTATTTCTTTTTTAACCTCTGAACTTCCACCCCGGCACACATTCCATCTTTCACCTCCACAAACCATCCAAAAGGCTGCCCTGGCCTCTATTCCAATTCACACCGATAACCACTCATGCATCACTCCTGCGCGTGATGACTTGATTTTAAAATTCTCAGTTTTGTATATTCACATATGAAGCAATTTCCTTCCAAACTTTTATCTAAATCCTGTGTTGTAAAACAAGACACAAACGCCAGCTCCCATTCCCAAAACTGTGCTCCAAACTGCATGATTCCTCCTCCCATCATTTTGTGGCACCAATTATCTATTCACTGGAATTGCAACATGATCCTCCCAGCTTTTCAGTTGATTAATTTCAACTGCTATGCTTTATAATTATTCTGAATAGGAATACAATAAAGCACCCAAGTTATGAGTTTTATCTGTCACAGATTGACACAAGTGCTGAAAAGAAAATAATTTTTCATAGAAATGAGAAAGAAAATTACAGAATGCCACTAAAATTACCAGCTCCACACAACTCAGATTAATATCACCAGGCACAATGAAATCATAAGAAATAGAAGGAGTAGTAGGCTATTTGGCCCCCTAGCCTGTTCTATCTTAAGATGCTGTTGATTGATCTGATTGCAGGCTTAACAGCATTTTCTTTCCTGTCCCACACAATCCTTAACTGCCTTATCAATCAATAAACTGTGGAAATCTCTTCCACATAGACGAGTGGAGGGTGGATCATAACTCAGCCCTCAACATATTCAAAGATTAATGACCCTTTGAGAAAAGAAATTCCTCTCCATCTCTGTCTTAAATGGAGGAGCACTCAACTCGAGTTCTCCCCACAAGAGGAGACATCCTCCCAGCATCTACCTTGCCGTGCCCCCTCTGAATGAAATGTTTGAGTAAGTGAAAACACTCTTCTGGTATCTATCCCCTCAAGTCCCCTCAGGACATTACAAGTTTGAATAAGATTACCTCACAATCTTCTAAATAACTTTATTGAAACATTCAGAAGCTCAGCAAGGTAGATGCTGGGAGGATGTTGAGGCTGAGTTACAATGACTGGCAATATTGTCTGAGTTGTGTGGAACTGGTAACAGACGAGAACCAGGAGGCACAGTTTAAGAAGAAGAGGTTTCTCATTTAAAGCAGGCTGAAGATAATTTTTTTCTGTGAGATTATTCAGTCTGTGGAATTCTCCCAGAAAGCAATGCAGGCTGGGTTATTCAGTGTTCAATAGATTTTGATTGACAAGGGAGTAAAGGATTATTAATTAGGGCCCCGAGACTGCCCCATCATTCAACCAAATCACGAGTGATTTGTTTGCAGTCTCAACTCCACTTTGCCATCTTGTCGCTCTGCCCTATAAACACTGAACTCGCTGGCAATCAAAAATCTGGAGGATATGGGTGGAGAGTGATACAAAAAGAAGTAATCAGAAGCAGCCTTCTCTCTGACTGATATGATAGAAATAGAAAGAGAGAGAGAGAGAGAGGCCATGAGATGACAAGGTCTTGGAGGTGGCTATGAATATGGACTGAGAACTTTACAAGGATGGATGAAGTTCAGAAAGAAAAAAAGGGTCATCAACTCAGAAGTGATAACATGATAAATTGAATTTGAAATCACAAGGTTGAGAAATTACTCAGTGAAAGGCTGAGTGGGGAAAACGGTGATAAAATTCTAATGCTACTTGAGTGGGCAGCAGCAAATGATCATTTTCAATGAGAAGTGGGGAGTGGAATAAGGGGAAATGCTCAAAAGGAACAGAGAACTTTCATCATTCTGAAAAGACACATGGAGAATAGACACTGATCGCCGATCTGCTGGCAAGGTCCACTAGGGTCAGCAATGGGAGGGGGAGTTGAGAAGGGAAGAGGCTGGTAACATTAGTGCACTGAGAGTGTAGGATGGCGTAATTGTTGTATGAAAGGAGGCAATATCTGAAGGCCCTTGGAGGACATTAGAAGAGACAGAAAAGGAAGCTGCAGGTCTAAGAGGGAATCGAATCAGAAAGAGAAGCAGCAAAGTCCAAAGATCAAAGAAAACTGAAGGGTTGGAATTGGGATTTTGGAGAACCAAGTACCCAAGAAAGGAGAAATGAAAAGTGGCATAATAAAATAAAAATGGGATCTAGGAAGTGTAAAGACAAAAGTGGTAAAACAGCAGAAATAGAAGTGATAAAAGCCTAGACTCAAATTGAGGCAAACTGCACATATGAATGGACAAGGAAAATTCAACTGCATTCAACTGATATACAAGGACACATAAAACCAAACACTAACACGGATTTGATTGACAACAACTCTAGGAGTTAAGACTGTTATCTAAGTTTGAAAGCAGGTCAGGCAAGTATTGGAGGACACTCTGAAAGTGGTACTTCCTCTAAGAACTGCAGAGAATTTTGCATGGCAGAAAAATGTCAAAGTTGGAGGTCACTGTAAGATTTAGGGAGCATGAAATATATTGTAGTAAAACTGAAAACAAAAGGAGGAAGACAGGCAAAATGCTTCAAGTCAAGGTCTGAACCATACGCTATTAGGTCGATTTGAAGTGATTCGTGAAAACCGGAGTCTCGGAATCTATCAGCATTAGTGAATGGGCCACACCTATAGTTCAAGTCATCAAGAACAATGGATCTGCAAGGATTTGCAAAGACTTCAAGGATGCCATTAATCCACTTTAGTGTGTGGAACTGTTACCTCACAATGAAGACTTGTTTCCGGGATTGGCATGAGGCCAACATTTCAGCAAACTTGACCTCAGCTAGACTTACTTACAAGTTAATGTGGACAACAGTTCTTGTTCCAGTCCTGAAGAGTGCTATTTGGTGTCACCTCAGCTCCTGCATTGTTTTAAAGAGCAAGGGATCAGATCCTAAGCGGACTAAGCAGAATCTAGTATTATCTGGATGACATCCTAGTTACTGAACAGATGAAGAGGGACATTTTCAAATCTTAGATGCCACCTTCTAGTGATTGGAAGATGCAAGTGATGAGAGATGCAAGAACAAGTGTGAATTCTTCTAATCCACCTCTGGGTATTTGGAACATGTGATTGACACCACTGGCCTTCACAAATATCCTTCTAAAGTTAAGGCCATTACAGGGGCACTGCACCTCAGAATATTAACCAATTACATTCCTTCCGAGGACTGTTGAACAGTTATATAAGATTTGTTCCAAACTTGGCAACCATTTTGAAACCAATATATAACATCTTGTGCCAGAACAATAAGTGAATATGGTGGGACCAATGCAATAACTCTTTTGTGCAAGCCAAAGAAGCGCTACTTAAATCTAAAATTCTTAAGCATTTTGATCCTATCTATCCCAACAGTTAGCTCGTTATGTATTCCCTTATGGCGTAGGAGCTGTGGTCACCCACATCATCCCATTGGGTGATCACAAGACCTATTGCTTTTCCATCTTGGGCAAAACTGACAGTAACTATGCACAGATTGAAATGGAAGTATTAAGGATCATCTTTAGAGTAAAGAAATTCTATCAGTTCCTGTGTGAGAGAGAGTGATTTTACAATGCTGATGGACCATGGTCCACTCACTATCCTTTTTTGGACCACACACAGAGATTCCATCACCTGGAACAAGTAGAGTGCAAAGATGGACATTGCTTTTGTCTGCACATACCTATACTATTAAGTACCGACAATCAATTTTCAAGATTGCCATTGCCAAGTAGTTCGTTAGACTGCTCAAGCGGGAAAATCTTATACTTTCAACAAATCAACAACACACGTGATCTCTAGGCAAGTGAGAAAACATACACAGAGCAATTCTTTGCTGTCAGAAGTGGTAGATCTGGTTTTATGAGTAGAACTTTGGAACTAACTTGAAACTCCACTAAACCAGAAGATTGGAGTTGTCAGTACAGTCAGGATGTCTTCAGCATGATCAATCTGCCACTGTTGAGAAAATGAGTTGTAGAGAAGCTACACAAGAGCCATTGTGGAATCATACACATGAAGGAAATAGTGAGGAATTATGGTGGCCTGGATTGGATGCGGACATTGAAGAGAAAGCTCAAACATATTCTTCCTGTGCAAACGTAAGAAAGCAGTCACCCTTAGTATTGCTGCATCCATGGGAATGAGCAGAAGAAGCTTGACAACAAGCACATGTGGGTTTTGCAGGACTTTTTGAAGGATATATGTTCTTAGTAATAGCTGATGCTTACGCAAAGTAGACTGAGGTCATTATGGTGGTATCTACTTTATCAAAGACTACCGAGAAGCTGTCATTCCGGAACAACTGGTCAGCGACAGCAGATCTCAATACGTTTCACAAGAATTCAAGTTTCTTAGTAGATAATGACATTCAACATAAGGTCTGCCCTGTGTCAGCATGCTGCTAACAGAGTAGCAAAATCATTCATCCAAACATTAAACAAGCCAATAAACATACCATGGAATAAGATTCTTTGCAATCAGTAAATAGGAATACCGCACATTCCATGAGCAAGGCCTCTCTTGCATTACTACTAATGAAGACATCTAAAATCAATATTTGATCTGTTGAAACCCCCAAAAACAAAAGAAACTGCACAACAGCAACAAGAATAAATGGAATGGTGAGAAAACAAAGCACAGAGTTTTCAACTAAGGACAAAGCATTTCGGCTAGGAATTAGTCCATTGGAGAGAAATGGGTTCCTGTCAGTATCCTTACACAGACTAAACATGCCAATTATATGGTCTACAGATGATGTTATCTGGAAGACACATGCAGACCAGTTGTTGGTTAGGAAAATAGATCTCCCAGAATCAGAACATGATGAGAATCCAGATTTAACGAAACAAAGTCCTGACTTGATCTTTCCTACAACTCCGATATCAAAAGACACTATTGAGAGAAGCAATACTTCATCTACTGATCAGACACAGGGACAACTTTGAGTTCCTGCATCAACGCTAGTTAAACCCACCACCGATAATATTTGTGCAAAGACAAGAATGCCAGAAGTTCCCATGAGTGGAAGACAACACCAGACATTTCCATCGACTGAGAACAAGAACTACCAGACCATCACTAATAGTGATTGACTTATTGAATATCATCTATGTTAAACTTATTAGGGATGTCAATTTTAGGGGTGAGAAAATGTTATGAATTTGTATTAATTTTTAATTGGCCTACTGAGCTCTGCATACATTCACTAGAAATGAAGTCACAAGTCCCAAGGGTGGGGAAACAGGCAGATAAAGAGAACATATACTGGATGTAAATAAAGCTCTGTTGTTTTAAAGCCTCTGGGCTCCCTAACATCATTTTCCAAGATAGAAGAGTTTTCCAAGCAGAAGAGTTTGGTGCAAGTTTCCAAGACTTGCTCTAGTTTAAAAGATAAGTGGGTATTATCACCATTTTCCAACTGTCTGCCCCCCATAGTGTTAAACAAAATTGCACCAACACTGACATTTATCTTGATCCATCACACACACAATTCAGTCTATAGCCAAGAATATTTATGTTTGATTTCTTGTTACCAATGATGATGGGGCTGATGATCAAGTGATGCCAGTAAATGGAAATATATATAGAAGGAAGCAGGGACTATTCCAATACGTCGGCACACCGGCCGGAATCAGCATTTCGTTCTGGTGATGATGGATAGTTCTCATCTGTTAACATTAAACTATGCCTTGGACCAAAGGATCACAAGTACCACCTCTGTATTAAGGACTAAATACAGGACTAAATTTCAGAGTTCAGAAGACTCCTTGTTTACGACACTTGGATCACTTTGTTGATTGCTGTTGTGTACCCATGAATACATGGCATGGATCTAATATCCAGAAATCCTTTATTGCGTAAGACATACACTCATGGGCCCAACAAGTCATGTCACATTGCTCATTTATACGGGTCTTACAATTACCAATTCAGAAACCAAGAGGTTCGCAGGCTCCAATAAACAAACAAGCAAATCAAGTCATTTATACTTTTGCCATTGTAGAATTTTTCAAATGCAGTATGTGTCAAGTTAAAGAAAACTTCAGCAAAATGAAAAGGAATTTGCAGTGATCCCTGAACCAGTTCATTATTTAGTAAACACCAAGAACAGAAAATATTCTACCTGTGCCAATGCATGGGCCATCAAACCCTTCCCTTCATGCTCCCACTTCTCCTTCAGTTGAATGCCAAGTGGGAACGCTGACATTCGGTTCCAATACAACTGCTTGCACATGGGTACGTAACAGAAAACGAACACGCACACACACACACAACACCAGGATACTGATTCACAGGATTTGTAACACACTTATACAGTATTTTAGGTTAAAAAAAACCCTTTCCCTTCAGCCAGCTGCACAGGGGGGGAAAAAAAAAACAGAGCAAGGTTTGCACTCCTCAGCTCTGCATAAATGAAACGTGGTTGAACTCTCTGGTCACTGAAGTGTTGCAGCAGCTGCGACACACATCATGTGACCAGTGTTCAGCATCTGATTTCAAAGAAGCAAACACACCAAGCAAACAGAACAATACTGGCACTTTGCCTTAATCCTTTGAGGAGGTATGAAATTTGTTTTTTACCTCCCAGTTTTTTTTTACACAGCATACAATTAATAGCAACAGGTCACATACTATGAAAATAGTGGGACAAAATCTATATCAAACAGGTCAGATTTCAATACGTTTCCCCTCTCCTCTCATCGTCGATGGCTCGTTCCAAAATTCAAGCTGCTGGCAGGAAAGTTGCACCTTTACATACAACCACTCCATGATCAACTCTATATTTAGAAAACACGTTTCAGTGAAACACCAAGGGATTTCCCTTGTTTCGACAACTCAGCCAAAACGTTCCCTCCCAAGGCAATTGAAGCATAAATGGACAGCAATTAGTAACCCTGATTCAGATTTGCGCCTCATTCAGATCGGCTGCTCAATACCAGCATTGTTGTTCGCTGTTATTTACGGGATCACTGACTTGAGGATCTTCTTGCAGCCTTTGACAGGATTGACCAGAGCACGATCTTTCCACGCCTGTCACCCAGTGGGTGAGACTGCGATCACCTGGTTTCATTCTGATTTATTCAGTCATAGTAAGAAGTCTCACAACACCAGGTTAAAGTCCAACCAAAGGCACACACAGGTTCGCTGTAAAGACTTTCACTCTAATCAGTATTCTGTAAACTATGTGTGCCTTTAAATGCTCTGTTTGAGACCAGAACTCTCCACTCACCTGACAAAGAAGCAAACCCTGAAAGCTTGTGTTTACTATCAAATAAACTGGTTGGACTTCAACCTGGTGTTGTGAGACTTTTTACTGTGTTTACCCCAGTCCAATGCCGGCATCTCCACATCATGATTATCCAGTCATAGGCAGAGTATCTCCATTTCCATACAGTTAGTTGTGAAGTTGTGCAAGGATGCATATTTTGCCTCCTCCTATTCCTTACCTATATGCTGCCCCTCAGAGGCATCCTCTACACACCAGGTCCCACATGTACCCCAATGACAACCAGTTCTATCTCACTAGTACCTCCCTCAATCCTCCTCATGAGCTCTCACTTGTCTCGATGCTTGTCTGACAAAAAGCATTTGAGAAGCAGAAATATTCCACAATAAAACTGAATATATCATCATTTACTGGAACAAACTCCATTCGCTAGCTACCAAACCCATCCCTCTCGCTGATAATTATCTGGAGTTAGACCTGACCATTTGCGAACTTGGTCTTGCAATTCACTTTAGAAGAGGTTCTGGCCACTTAATCACACCAAGCCTGTCTACTCCAATTTCTGTGACATTAGTTAGTTTCATTGCTGCCTTAGCTTTTATGTTGCTGAAACTCTCATCCATGCCTATTTTACCTCAATAATCGAATACTCTGCTGGCTTACTTCTCCTCAAACAAGAAGCTTACTCAAAACTTTATTGCCCATATCCCAACTTGCCCCAAGTCCTGGTCACCCATCACTCCTGCTCTCCTTGGTGCCTGATTCCACAATGCAGCTGGTGTCAAATTTTGCTCGATTATGTTGCCATGAAGCACTTTGAGCATGTTGTTAAGTTAATGTAATTATTATACAATTCCTTTCTGTGACAGCTCAAGTTGTGCATGTTCATGGCATAGCTAAATGGACAACTACTCGTCAAGCACGAAGAACATGCAACAGCTTATTGTGGTCCACTGTTCAAGCCAGATTTTACCCACCCATAATGTGTATAAGCAATATCTCAAAATTGCACAAACATGTGCTAAGCCAATACTTTACCAAAATGTTACACTCCAATTACTGTTGTAAGAGCACATTCGTCATAAGAAACTATTTTCCATAACAAAGCCAAAGCTTAAATGGTT
Source organism: Sphyrna mokarran (assembly GCA_024679065.1). Taxonomy (NCBI): domain Eukaryota; kingdom Metazoa; phylum Chordata; class Chondrichthyes; order Carcharhiniformes; family Carcharhinidae; genus Sphyrna; species Sphyrna mokarran. Next base: position 21,062,905 of record JAGIQG010000031.1, on the reverse strand, counting down.
ATGAATCTTCTGCAAAGTTATTGTCTGGCTCAGTTTCCTCACCACAATTATGCCAGATCAGAGTTAAGAACTACTGCATCATGCCCAAAAGATACATTTTAACTATAACCTGCTTAAAACCCAGTGCAAGATTTGGAGTTGAAGTATATAGTGTGTCAAAGTTGACAGATGACACAAAGATGAGTGGCACAGCAAAGTGTGCAGAGGGATATGAATAGTCTAAGTGGGCGGGGGGGGGGGGGGGGGGGTCTGGCAAATAGAGTATAATGTTGGTAAATTTTGGCAGGAATATTAGCAAAATGGACTATTATTTAAACGGTTAAAAAAATTGCAGTATCCTGCTGTGCGGAGAGACCTGGGTGTCCTTGTGCATGAACCACAAAAAGTTGGTTTGCAGGTGGAGCAGGTAATTAAGAAGGCAAATGGAATTTTATCCTTTATTACTAAAGGGATGGAGTTTAAAAAACAGCAAGGTTATGTTGCAGCTGTTTAAGGTGCTGGAGAGGCCACATCTGCAGTACTGTGTACAGTTTTGGTCTCCTTATCTGAGAAAGGATAAAAAGGCATTGGAGGAAGTGCAGAGGAGATTCACTAGGTTGATTCTGGAGTTTAGAGGGTTGGCTAATAAGGAGATGCTGAGTAGACTGGAATTCAGAAGAATGAGGGGGGATCTTATAGACACATAAGACTTTGAAGAGAAAAGATGGAAGCAGGGAGGTTGTTTCCACTGACACATGAAACTACAGCTAGAGGGCTTGGACTCAAAATGAGGGGGAGCAGATTTGGGACTGAGTTAAGAGGAATGTTTTCATCTAAAGGATTGTGAATCTGTGGAATTTCCTATCCAGTGAAGCAATCGAGAATATCTTGTTGAATGCTTTTAAGGCAAAGATAGATGAATGTTTGAACAGTAAAGGAATTAAGGGTTATGGTGAACGGGTGGGTAAGTGGAGCTGAGTCCACATAAAAGAAAAATCAATCATGATCTTATTGGATGGCACAGCGGCTCAAGGGGCCAGTTGGCCTCTTCCTGCTCCTAGTTATGTTCTTACTTTATGTTCAATACATCCATTTTCAACAACATTCATCTTCATTGTGTCCTTCAGCATTTCTGCTTGCTTTATGCCAACTGGTGTAGAAAAAGACAGTGATTGGAATATATTTTATATGATGTCACAAAGATGTTCTTTATGCCAAATAATGATTTTTAATTCACTAGCTAGAAATCTGAATTGTTTCTGAAAATCTGGGCTTTTTTCAAATTCAGGGAGACTAAAGCAATTTGAACTCAGCCCAAGATGGCTAACCCCAATTTGCATTACTATATACATCACAGGCTATCTGCAAAAACGTTCAAAGGCAATGACTTCAAGGAAGCATTAAGGACTCGCATCTCTTGTTTCCTGAGACAGGATATGAAGATGAATTACTTGGACAATGGTACCCCAAGTTAAATCCCAGGCATAAACTAATCAAATCAACTTTGGAATACATGAACAACGTCCTTTTATGAATAACCCAGTATTTGAAGACGGTCACAAGCCAGCCCTCAAAACAATTTATAGAGCAGGGGTGAGGATAAGCAGCCTAAGGTAAAGTCCTAAGTGAGCTCTCTCCTGCTTCATTTTAATCTCCAACCCACAGGGTAAGCTACATTTGCTCTCTGCGTTCATCCCTTGCTACATGTATGTACAGAGTCAATGCATAGCTTATTATTTTACTTAGTTTGGAAGTATAATGAAGTGAATATCTTTCACAGTTAAACTCAAGAAAGCCTCATCTTTGCTCGTTATTCACAACACGAATGAGCAAGCATATTCTTTTCAAACAAATGTGGCCTAACAATGAGGGGCAGGGGAGCCATTTAACCCCTCCACATCCAGTCATAATCATGATCACAGCTCATAGAACACAACTCAGGCTTTCTGACTGCGAACAACTGTGCACAATTCAATTGTTTATAAAAATGCTCCAACTTGTGCAATGTTGACTTCTGTTGGTATACATGGATGAAAGACTTTTATGGCCTGAATTATATACACTGGTCCCAGCTCATTAAACCTTTAAATTTCAAATTTGTACCCTTGTGTTCAAATCTCCCATTGGTCTGGCCTGTGTCCCAGGTGTAACACAGAACATCAGCTGCTGCATGGTACAAACTGCTTGATTTATTCTCAAGTACCAGGGCAGTCTGTTAACTTTCTTTCACAATAGGCAGATGATGGGATAAGGAACATAGGAACACAGAAACATGAGTAGTTCATTCAGGCCATAAAATCTGTTCTCCCCGTTCAACAGATCATGGCTGATTAACATGGGACGGAAAGGCCAAGCAGAAGAAAAACTGAGAACAACACCCAAATTAAAGGCCTGAATACCGTAATGTGAGATGTAAAAGTATGCACTAACAATTTCATCTATGCAGAGCACAAACGGAACTGAACATGCTGCTTTTGCCAACCCAGGTGATTTGTTTTTGATTTAGCACACACGGCTTGGCACCAATAATTGAGTGCCCAGAATTGCAAACTGAGTTAGACATTTGAGTTGGTTCTTCTTCTCGAACATAAAAAACATAAGAAATAGGAGCAGGAATAGGTCATCTAGCCCCTCGAGCCTGCCTTGCCATTCAAGAAGATCATGCTTTATCTGAAGTGGATTAGTTCCACTTTCCCACTTTCTCCCCATAACCCTTAATTTCCCTGTCTATCAGAAACCTATCTATTCATGACTTAAATATATTCAGTGATGTAGCCTCCACCACTTCAACTGACAACTCCAATCTAAACTGCACCCTCCTTATTTTGAGGCCGTGACCTCTAGTCATGCTATCCTTTCTAAGCAGGAAGAATCTCTCTACCTCTACCGTGTCCATTCTCTTCATTATCTTAGATGTCTCTATAAGATCCCCCTCAACCTTCTAAACTCTGAGTACAAACCTAATCTACTCAATCTCTCCTCATAGGCTATCCCCCTCATCTCCATTATCAGCCTAGTGAACCTTCTCTGCACTCCCTCCAAGGCCAATACATCCTTCCGCAAATGCGGCGACCAAAACTGCACACAGTACTCCAGTTGTGGCCTCACCAACACCCTGTACAGTTGCAACAAGACTTCGCTATTCTATCCTTCTCGCTATAAAGGCCAACATTCCATTCGCCTTGTCACCTGCTGCACCTGCAGACTGGGTTTTTGTGATTTGTGCACAAGGACCCCCAGGTCCCTCTGCACCTTAGCATGCTGCAGTTTTTCGCCTTTTAAGTAATAATCCCTCCTACTATTATTTCTACCAAAGTGGATAACCTCACACTGGCACTTTCCCATTTTTAGACAACTTGTTTAGTGATTTGAAGAGCAGGATGAGACAAGACAGCAGAGAACTCAAAACTAGTAACTTGACGGAGACAGCAGAAAACTAATAACTCGAGAAAAGATTTGATTAATGAAGAGCAAAATTTGCTGTAGGAGGGTTCCTGGACATAATTTTCCCAAATGTTGTTTAAAACATACAAGGGTCTTTGTGATAGAATTTCTCACTCCTAACTGTCCATTCAGTTTGCAACATCATAGAAATTGTCAAATGAGGCTCTGTGGTCTGTGACGTGCTCTACATGATCTGCTGCTTGCTATCCACTAACCATCTTCTATCCATGCATGTGAATGAGATCTCAGTTAGCCTCAACACTCATTCCAAATTTTGACCACAATCAGGTCAGTATCATCAGTACAGATATAGCTTTCACTCACAACCACAGTCCTTTGAAGAAGCAAGACTCAAATGCTGTTTTTCTGTTAAAAAAAACTCCTCTGTGAATTTGTATTAGTCGACCTTTAAAGTAAAAAAAAACTGTTCAAAGCAATGTTTTCATTGAATCATATAATCCCTACAGTGCAAAAAGAGGCCATTCAATCCATATAGTCTGTACCGATCACAATCCACCCAGTCCCTATCCCGCTAACGCCACAAATTTATCCTGCTAATCCCCCCAGGACATTAAGGGGCAATTCAGCATCTTTGCACTGAGAGAGGAAACCAAAGCACCCGGAGGAAACCCTTGCAGACACAGGGAGAAGGTGTAAACACGACGCAGTCACCCAAGGCAGGCATTGAACCTGAGTCTGAGGCACTGTGAGCCAGCTGTGTTAACCAGTGTGTCACTGTGCACCCTAACATGCATTATCTGTGGATCAGCATTTCTGTACATGATTGGAAATAATGTACACACTCGTACAGAGTGCTGGAGCAAATATCGCATTCACACAGCACACTCTCACATTCTCAACATACTATTTGCAACAATATGTACGAGTGTATTTGACATTTATTGCTCTTCACAGCAATTATACATTTAGTTACCAAAAGCATGCAACTTTGGACCAACTGCACTGTTAAGCTCAAATCCTTAACACTTGCAGTTTGTAAACTCTTTGGCTATATTGTGGCTTAAAACAAACCACCTGCCAGAATAGACTCTTGCTGCGTGCAACTTGTGCCCACAATTTCCTCAGCTCCAATTGTGGGTTGCACTGGCAGGTTTGGAGTTAAGTCCTTCGTGCCTATCTATTTTATTATACATCAATGTTATTATATCTTGATACATCGGAGCTAACCTTTTCTTCTGATTTTGCAAATATCTCATACACTACTTTTCAAAACAAAGAAAAAAATTCAGTATGCATGTAATTTTACTCTAATCAGCTTGGCACATCTTCATTTCCTGCAAGTCTGAAAATATCTATCTTATCTGCAAGAGATAAGAATAAGTCTCTGGTCCTGAAGTCAATAACTGTAACGTAAACAGTTTATTAGCCAACAGTCACCAACGTCATGCTGTGTTGCATCTCACCTCCAGTGCAAGTTCCTGAACATGTTGAAATAAGTCCAGGTCTTTCTCTGTCACAATGTCTTTGCTCAACGACTGGTCATCCTCATTTTCAAGTTTGCAGCCCCACGAGTCCTGATTGTCTGCAGATTCAGAAAAACATTATATTAACAGAGAGACTCAGCTGAAGCTCCTACAATCAACCTTGGCTGACAAGAGGGGCAGACTGAGAACTGACAACCTCAATGTGTTAATATAGCTGTTCAAAGTTAATGGAACCATACGGCAACATTAATGCCCACAAATCTCCAAGACTAAACCAATCTGCGGGACAAATTTAACAACTGCCGAACTGCCAATTAAATTGGATCGGAGTGTTTTGTAACTTTTGCTTATCCACCTGGAATTTTGTGCATCTTTTTTATTGAAGCTGACTTGCCTGCTGGTCCAATCAGATATCCGACAGCCAACACATAACACTCAACCCCAAATTACAAGTTTCTGACTTCACGTGCTGAGGGTTCCCTCTCTTGGCTGGTTCTCCACAATTTTACAGCTAACAGGACAAGGTGAAGTATTCCAAGACTCTGCCACCAGTGCTGTGACTCTTGGAGGTGGATGGGAGTACACCTTTCCCTTTCTGTTTTACTGGAGAAGCTCCTCAATTCTGTTTGGAGCACCTTTCATACTGGAGGGCTCAGATCAGGGACTCACCACAGGCAGTGATGGCAAAGTATATTAACACAATGAAATGACAGAAGCCTGCATCATCAGAGAAAAAAAAGCCCAATATAGTCAATGTAAACTACAAAATAAACATAAACAAGCAGGATAGCAAATATTAAAGGCAACAAGGGACACAGCAGAAGGCAGTAGCAGCTTGAATTAAATACTCTTATGGGTATAAAGCCAAGGATAAAAGTTACAATGAAGCACTCATTTGGTTGTGAGAATCTGCATCCTTTTGCTCAGTTCAGTGCTTTGCCTTTGAAATGGACGTTACTTGGTAATCATTTCTACACTAAACTAAAACAAAATACCAAACTGCAAATCCCATTTGAGCAAGCCAGCCTTGTAGTGTCGCACACTGGTACGCCAGCATGCCGTTCACCAGATAGATGAGTGCTCAACTTTTATTAATAAAACCAACTTGTCCTAATCCCACTACGAGCCACTGCCGGGGGAGAAGGCGGCTATTTGTGAATTCAAGGAACCAATACATTTTAGTTTTTTAAAAAATTTATTTAATCGTGTCACAAGTAGGTTTACATTAACACTGCAATGAAGTTATTGTGAAAATCCTCTAATCGTCACACTCTGGCGCTTGTTCAGTTTCCCTAAGACAAGGCAAAGAATTAAGTTAAAGTCATCAGAGCGCCAGAGGAATCAAGCATGGTAAAGGGACATAGAGAATAGCATTTTTAAAGTTATTTTAACAGAAAGTTGCCAATTCCAGATTAAGGGAAAGCAGTGGTTAGTAATAAACTTGTTAAAGTGGTAGATGGGAGAGCAATAGGCATCAGGAGAATGAGGAGTACCTGGAGCAGCCCAGGTATTTAAACAGAAGATTGGCAAAGTCAGGAGAATGAGGAATAACTCAATAGATGTCTCAAGAGAAGAAGAAGAAAGTAAATGTCAAGAGAGAAAAGAATTTGCAGTAACATAACATCAGTGGAAAGGGAGTAGGGCAATTGTATAGGTCAATATTGAAGTTAAGTTGCCTATAACTAAAACTAGATCGAACAATTAGATTAAAAACTACAAACTAGCTAAGTTAATTAAATACATAGAGTAATTAACTAGACAAATTAAACAAAGTAACAGGAAAGCAGAATAGAAAAGGTGCTGCAACTGCAACATAAGGAGGCTGTGGAAAGCGTCACAATCCCTAACAATCACACCTGTAACAGATGCTTGTCAGAAATTTCAGTGCCGAGCTGTCAAAATGGTTTCCTAGATATAGATGTCGGAGCATCAAAGTAACGGGACATGATTTTGGGTCACTTGGTTCACCATGATATAAGAGGGCTTTGAAGCAGAAGGTCAAAGAGGAATGCAGCCAGCATAGTATAGTATGGTATAAAGAGACAGACTCTGTACACTCCAGCCATGACCAGGAGTTCTGAAGGTTGTGTTCCTTGCTTCGTGCCAAAATTAAGGACACTTCCCCACAACAGGAAAAGAATTTGGGAGTAGGAAGTGAAAGATCCAGTTATCATGGTCCACTTAGGAAGCAACCTCTACCGAGGAAGGTGGGTCTGCTGGAGGAGTTTGGAAAGCTAGGATCGGAGCGATAATGCAGAAAATCCTCGATCATCATCTCTGGATTCTTACGAGCCACTTGCAAATTGAAGTCAAATGGATTAGCAGGTTAAATGCAAGGCTGAAACAGTGATCTGGCAGGCAGAGATTTTGAATCTTTGAACACTCATACCAGTACAGAGTAAAGAGGGAGCTGTTCAGTTGGGATTGACTCACTTAAGGATTGGGATTAGCACTAGAAGAACTGGATTTTCAATTAATGAAGGGACTGGGAGCAATTTCAAAATAATTCACCGGCAAAATTATAGTTTGGGCAAAAATATGCAGAAAGTTGAAGAAACATATTGGAATATTTGTGAGTCGGATGACATGAAGAAAAACAGAAAATAGTTCAAGCAAAAGCACTAGATTAGTACTTGCAAAGCTTTCAGAACCCAATAGATGAAAAGCACTCAGAGAAAAAAATGGAGACATGATTGTAGAATGATTAGGGTTGGGAATTAAATATTCCAGGACATAAGACTTTTAAAAGGGAGGCAAAGTGGAAGATGGAGGAGATGGCTCAATAATAGAAGATGGGATAAAGATAGCAGTGAGAAAATATCTTAGGTTGGAAAAATTAAGAAACAGAATCAGATTAGGTGGAGCAAAGAAATAATAAGACAGAAATGCTGGGGGTAGTTTATAGATCTCCAAACTGTAGTTGCAGCATTAGGCAGCATATGGGTCATGAATTTGGAGGTGTATTTAACAAGGGTAAACAGTCATTCTGGAGACACAATCATCTTGACAAAGATAATTTTCATTAAAAGTGTGGAGGATGACTTCATGGAATGCAATAAGGAATCAACAAGGGAACAAGTTGTTTCGGATGCAGCACCGTGCAGTGGGGCAGGATTAATTACTCCTGAAGAACGATCATTACGTGGTCATTTTATTTTGATTTGGAGTGTGATTTGTTTACATCTGAAAGTAGGTTTCAAATTGGGATTTTCTAAAAGCATTCAACAAAGTGCCATGGAGGTTATCTCTCAGAGGGATGGAAAATAATATATCATGGATTAAGTAGTAGTTAATGGTCAGAAAACAAACGCTAAGAACAAATGAGTCTTTAGTGGATCAGGGATGGGTCTCAACTAGTTACCACCAATAAACATCGAGGGAATGGAGTGCAATTTATTAATGTTTGCTCATGATACAAAGAGTAAACTTGAGAAGGATGCAAAGAAACTGCAAAATAATTTTGTCAGACTAAAGTGAGCAGGCAAGAATGTTGCAGCTAGAGTACAACATGGAAAAATGTGCAATTATCCAGTTTGATAGGAAACTGTAGGGAAGCAGAATATTTTTGAGAAATTGCTCTGTTGGTATTCAGAAGGATCTGGGAATCCTTGTACACAAATCACAGTTATCCTGCAGATGCAGCAAGCAATGAGGAAAACAAATAGCAAGCTGTCCTTTATTACAAAGCAAATTCCATATAAAACCAAAGAAGTCTTACTGGCCTTGTGAAAGATCTTGGTGCGATCACAACTGTATTATGTACGTTTTGGTCTCTTTCCCCAAGGCCTTAAAGGAATTAATGGGATTGCCCCTTAGAGATTGAGCAAACAAAACCTACATTTCCTGGAGTGAGAGGTAATCCGATTGAAATATATACTTTTTATGGGGTTTGGCAAGATAGATGGTTGGAATATGGAAAGTCAACAACTGGAGGCCACTATCTCAGAATGGAGGTCAGCCAGTTAGGACAGAGGTGAGGAATAATCTAGTCACATGAAAGAGCTGTGATCCTTTGGACTTCTCTATTCCAGAGAGTTGATGTATATATTCAAGTCAGTGTCCAAGAATCGAACAAGCTCTATGTAAATCAAAGGTTACGGGGATGGTGTGGAAAGGTACCTGTAAGAAAAAGATTGATAATGAACTTACTGAATGGCAGAGCAGGATTGAGGGACCAAATGTTCCTATTTCTTGCGTTCTTGTTTTAAGTTAGATATGCACTGGTCTCTCTCTCTCTCTCTCACACACCCAATAAAAAGGTGCCAGAATGGGGAGTTTTATTCTAATCCTACAAATGCGAATGAGCTGAAATGCTTTGAATAAAAAAGCAGGAGGCGACTAGATGCAATTCTATGCAATACAGAAAATACTCTGCAAGTGACCTGGCCTCATCAATCTGCATGTGACCAGATTTTAATCAGCCAACTCTACCTTGGGGAATATTTTCCAGTTTAAATGGATGTTCCTCTCATGCCATGAAAGTGATGCCCAGTAGCAATGATACTTCAATACTTTCCTTGAAATACTTTTATGCCACTGTTCATTTGGAGGCAAATAATATGGTCAGACACCTGGTGTTGCAACCCCACCCTCTTTCAAAGTGTTCATATACCAGCCAATTTAATGAGCGCAATGATTATATGAAGGCAGTCAGTCTGAAATTAAGATAGAAAATAACGGAAATAAACAGCAGTATTTGACGAAGATTGTCAAGAAAGTTCCTGCCTCAAATTCTTATGGACCTGCCGTGTATTTTTATTTTAATTGCTGAAATGAAAACATGCAGAGCTACTTTCATGGCACAAGCCCAACCCCCTCCCCCTCCCAAAGGAGAACAGCAACTACCTGAAGCACCCCAAAAAAGCATAATAAAAAGCCAATTTCTAGTGCTAGCGATGCACAATAGCATGGCATTTACTTCTTACCCTTGTCCTCGGCACTTTTACTCCTTTCTAATTCCACGGTCCCCTTCCTGTGCCAAAGGATCGTCTTTCCATGTCTCATTTTACATCGGCTGCCCCTTATTGCTTTCTCTCTCACAGAAAACGGCAGGAAATAATGAGAGTGCAGTTTAGCCGCCGTTTCTACAGATGTACTCAGTCGTAGGTAAGGTGAGATTTGCAAATTGCAACTGTTTTTCATGCTACTGCCCCAATAGCTTGGGAGAACAGAATTAGCAATGGAAGTAGGACAAGGTTCACATGGTGTAAGACAAGGAGGAGTTAACTCAGCATCTGCTTCGCCAGAGAGTTTGGGAGAATAAAGAGAGGAAGGAGAATCAATTGGCTCTTTTCTTAACCTGGGCATTCTGCACTTAGTTAACTGGCCAGTGAATGTCTGCTTACTGAAGTTATCAAGCGGGCTAGCACAAGAAGATGATCTGATGCTACTAATGTGGCACCTTGGTGCTGGTAAAGAAATCTCAGGTGATACTGGGCATGCAGGGATTAATGTGGTCAGTGCAGTACCTGTGGGCCATGTGCTGCTGTCAGAAGTGCTTGATTTTCGTGGCCCCTTTTTCTTGAGCCTGTATTGCTCAGCTAAGTCCAGGAGTTCACCCCGTGGCTTGCGGCCATCAGGTGAAGGGGTGAAGAATTTGCTAAGGCCATCAATGAGCCCTTTGGTTTTCTTGTTCATTTTCAGGCGGGAAGATTTGGTGGTTCGCGAGTTCAAAGTGCTCAGTCCATCCAACCGTCCCGACTTTGATGAGGGGATTGCTGAAATTTTGCGTTTGCGGCCTCGACCGGAACATTGTCTCTCTTTGTCAAATGGCTGAGAACCTTTTGATCTGTAGAAACGGGGGAAAAATATTTCGTTCAATTATTCGAAAAGCATCTTTACTGACCGAATCAAACACATCTAAAATGCAATTCCCTCTACCTTAAGTTAAATAAGATACTAAGCAAGGAATCAGTTTATAATTCACAAATACTAGTAGCAAAGTAATAAGTCGACTACACCATCTGCTGGATGACAGGCATCACATTTTTGTTGATATTTTACAAGTAATCACATACTTAGGAATATACAGAATTGTTTAAATACATATAACGACTCTCATGATACATCTTAGAAGGTGTATGATGCTTTGGTTATCACCTTCAGCGGGTATCGTGCAGTTCCACATTTGCAAGCACAAATTAATTTCTTTTAGTGCTGCTTAACATTCATGACATTAATTTTCATTCTTTCTCTCTTCAAACAAAATGGGCAAACTGAGAGGTCATGAGGATAACTGGTTTGAATGGATGTTTTCCTATCGTTGATCCTCAAGTCCAATCAACAATTACAAATGTTTTGGGAGGGGCTGTTCTGCTGTAATTTCTGTCACTGGATGGGAGGCCATCAATATTCAAGAAGGGATTTATTATGATGAACCCAAATATCACAAGCCAACAAAGTGGGGCAAAGTGTATGGTTGAATGGTTTCAGTTCATTAACACAGTTGACATAAATGCTCAATTGGTAAACACATCTCAACAAAAAGGAATGTCAAATGTCAGGAACCTATCCTGTGTTTCATGCATTGATGCTTTCCATTTTTCATTCAGACTCTAACTTCCTAATGGCGAATTTAAAAATCCTCACAATCTAAGTCAATCAACCCACAACAAGGATGGTATTTCTGAGCTGGTCACTGAATGAAGGAAAATCATCCAACATCAAGTTTGTTGCTTACCAGATGAAACAAAGTTGCTTGGGAATGTACCAGTTTCTGCTAAGAATGCAGGAGATTGAGTAATGCTTTTGAAAATTTTAAAATGCAGTGTAGGTGTGAGGTTGAGAAGAATGTGTGGGACTACTGAGAAGATTGACAGTAGATAAGGTTTGTTAAGGGTGCCGTGAGCCGACTTGGAGAAGAGGGTTGTAAGTTCAAGATACGTGCTTAACAAAGGTAAGAAATCGTGCAGTCATATGATAGAGGAGAGAATGCTTGAAATGGTATTAGTATCTTCCAATATTGTCTAAGAATGGAAATGGATAAAGACAGAATGAGGAAGACAAAAAAAAAGTATCTGAAATGCTGATTTGGGTCTGTACCAACGTGCATCACTTATAGAATCGGGGCGACCCACACTACCGAGGAGAAATTGCTGATTATAAATAGATATTGCAGCAACACTTTATACAACACTGTGTTTTGTAAAGCCCACACTTCCTGTTTCAATTTGCTTCAACTTGAGCAAAACAAGTTCAGCCTTGGAGTAAACTCCAATTAGCAGCTGCCAGTATAAATAGCTCCAAATGATCATCTCACCCCAAAAATAAAATGTAAATGATGCCATTCCTTTCTAGATTTTACATAAGCAACTACAGAGCTAAAACTGTTTTGTTTACTCGTTGCTGATCCTCATGGTCCATCCAGGCTGAGCATTTTTTAACACTATGGTTCACAAATCTGGTACATCAACAACTTCCATTTATATTGTGGATTTAATGTAATAAGGTGTCGCAAATGACAAACAAAGTTTGACACTAGCTTTCATAAGGAAATATCAGGCAAAATGACCAAAAACTCAGTCAAAGAGGGGGGATTTAGGCAGCATCTTAAATTCCAACGTTTATGATCTTTATAGCTGAAAACACAACCACCAGTGGGGCAATTTAAATTGCAGATGCTTAAGTGAATAGAATTGGAGGAGTGTTTTTTGTAAAATTGAGGAATTCAGCACAAATTCAAGTACATCAGTGAGCACAAGGCTGATGGCTGAGCGAGGTTTGATGCCAGTTAAGACAAAGGCAGCAGACTTTTGAATGGCCTCTACTTTGGGAACACCAAAGTTAATCGCCAGGGTACATTGGAATGGTTAAGTCCAGAGATAATAAAAGCCTGCATTGAGTTTTGCAGACTCTGAGAATAGCTACAGCAGAGAAAGCCATGCAGCCTGTTGCATCTGGCCCTTTAAAGGAGCAATTCACAATCACCTTTTCCCTGGGGCACTGCACATCCTTTCCTTTCACTGAATAATCTAATTCTCTCTTGAATGCCCCAATTGAACCTATCTCCACGACACACTCAAGCAGCTCACCCTAGACCCTAATAACATGCAGTGTAAAAATATTTTGTCTTGTCACCACTGCTTATTTTACCAATTATTAAATCTATGCCCTCGTTTGCAATCCTCCCAGGAGTGGGAACCTCTCTACTCTGTGCAAAAGCCTCAAGTTAGAACACCTCTCTCAAATATCCTCTCAATTTTCTCTTCTCCAGGGAGAACAGTCCAACTTTTCCAAGTGATCTACGTCATTAAAGCCCCTTATTCCCAGAACCCTCTCGTACTCCAGTTAATGCTGAACCATTGTTTTATGCATGATTAACATAACCTGCTTACTTTTATACTTCATGCTTCTATTTATAAAGCTCTGAATCTTGCAAGTTTTATTAACTGCTCTCTCAATCTGCCTGTCATCTTAAATGATTTGTGTACATGTAACCAGGTCCCTCTGGTCCTGCACTCACTTTGGAATTGTACCCTTTACATTATCACTTCATGTTCTTCGTACAAAAATGAATCACCTCACTTGTCTGCATTGAACATCATCTATCACTTGTCCATCGATTCCACCAATCTTTGTCTTTTTAAAGTTTAACACTAACCTTCCAACAACTCACATACTTAAAAATTTTGTATCATTCACTGATGTTTAATTCCTGCCCGCTATACAATTTTTGAGTCATTAATATATAACACCTAACCCTGGGGAACTCCACAATAAACTCCACTATAAACGGCAGATTCACTGTTGCAATGTTGCAGAAATGTAGAAATCAGTGGTGTTTGTGATGGTGCAGGTAAGTGACAGGAAATTCTTTAGAGGATTAGATATATAACTGACCTTGTGAAAATTCTGGTTCAGTCTCACACAGCTGGCAGGACTGAACCAATATCAAGGGAATGTGGTCTGTGATGTAAACCAAAGACAATGGCTTTTGTCTTTGCAATATTTACAGAGAATTTGTGCTCATAAATAGATGATGTTGAACAAGCAATCTGACAATTTACAGGAAGTGAAGGGGGCCTGAGAAGGGATGGTGAACTGAGTGTCATTAGTGCATATAGGAAAATTCATGTGTATTTTCCTCCACCACTGAGGGACAAATATAATTGAGAAATAGGAGGCCAAGGTCATCACAGGCAATGGTGCAGGATTACAAGAAAAAAAGTCAGTGTTTTTAACACTTAGTGGCTACTAATTATAATATTGCCTTTTCATATCCTAGGTACAAATAAGGAGAGGTACATGATGTATCTTTGCTGTAGATGTCAATGGCAAGAGAATGTCTAACTAGAATTGGCAATCTCAGTTCCAAGGAACACTCAATTCAGCCTTTTCATGAGTCTGATTCCCATTGTGACAAAGCGCCTAGCATCCTTTAAATGTCATTCTTCCTTGGCATCATATCAGAGGTCAGTCAACAAACAATAATTTATTTTGTGAAATACTTACACTGTGTTATTCTTTAATCTGTTTTTCGAGTGCCCTATTGCTGTCGCATAACGTCGTTTAATTTGTACAGCTTTCTTGTGTAACAGTTTTCTTCCCTTTTTCCGTGGTCGACAAATCTGACACACCCACATGCCTGTGATGGAAGGTAAAAACAAGGGCTAAATATTTGACATATTACAAGCTAGTCTTCTCTTATCCACCAAAATACATGCTGTGAACTCTCTCAAGTAAGCAAAGACTAGACTGCTTGTAAGCTTTGAGGGCAACATGTCAATGAGTATTTGCTTGCAAGTATTCCTCCTTCCTGTCTAATCTGGTAATAGAACTCCCAGCTACAAAAAGATTCAGGGTTCAACCTCTCGTGAAATGTGGATGCTGTGCTACAAGTCAGACAAAAGGAGATTTAACCTGAAGAGGTATTTGTTTTAAGAATGGCATGCTTTTCTACACACCATTGAATTAGTCTTGAACACTGGTGCCGCCATCAATCTGATGTCAATCGGAGATTGTGGATCTTCTCACGTGCAATAGTACACCAGACAATCTTTCAGCTTTTGACTGATCATCTGACTCAGAATGGCAAGTAGAATTAGTGTTTTGTGGACAAGTGATCTGAGAATGTGTAGACCACCACTGGTCTTTTACATCTTTACTTGTCCATTTTCAGTCACTGACATCACACAGTCCAATTAATAATCAACACCAGACAATTTTATCCTCAGAGGGTTTATCAGAGCAGCTGCTAAATAATTAAAGAATAATTAAAGAGTGATTATCAAGTAATTATTGAATCCATGGGTTTAAGACATGTCATAAACATCTGGAATTAACTAATTATCTAATGTCACAAATCAAACAGTTGCTATTATTCCTGGACCTCTAATGAAATATATATTAGAATGATTTTTCACGTTCATTCAGGAGATGTTATCATCCTTGAGGTGGTGCTGTGAGCTGTCTTTTTGAACCACTGCAGTCTATGTAGTGTAAGTACATCCACATTGCTGATAGGGAGGGAGTTACAGGATTTCCACCCAGCCATAGTGAAGGAGTGGCGACACAGTTCTAAACAGGATTGCTTGTGGATTAGAGGGGAATTTGCAAGTGGGGTGTTCCCATGCATCTGCTGCCCATGTGTAGGTTTTGATTTGGAAGCTGCTATTTAATGAGACTTGGTGAGTTGCTGCAGTGCATCTTGGATACTGTACCACACTGCTGACACTAGAGTGCTGCAGGGAATTAATGATTTACTTTGGTTAATGGAGTGTATTTAACATAGAACATAGAACAATACAGCACAAACAGGCCCTTCGGCCCACGAGTTGTGCCGATCACACCTACCAATCCACAAACCTATCTATAACCCCCTATCCTATTCTTTTCCATATACTCATCCAGAAGTCTCTTAAAAGACCCCAGTGAGTTTGCCTCAACAACCTCCGACGGCAGTCGGTTCCATTCACTCACCACCCTCTGAGTGAAAAAACCTACCCCTGACATCTCCTTTGTATTTGCTTCCCTGCACCTTAAATCTGTGTCCTCTCGTAGTGACCATTTCAGCTCGGGGAAATAGTCTCTGAGAGTCCACCCTATCTATTCCTCTCAACATTTTATAAACTCTATCAGGTCGCCTCTCAACCTACGTCTCTCCAGTGAGAAGAGTCCCAGCTCCCTCAACCTATCTTCATAAGGCCTGCCTCCCAATCCAGGCAGCATCCTTGTAAATCTCCTCTGAACGCTCTCAATAGCCTCTACATCCTTCCTATAATGAGGCGACCAGAACTGCGCACAATACTCCAACTGGGGTCTGACAAGAGTCTTATAGAGCTGCATCATTACCTCCTGACTCCTGAACTCTATTCCTCGATTAATGAAGGCCAGTACACCGTACGCCTTCTTGACCACTTCCTCCAACTGCGAGGCTGATTTAAGAGCCCTATGGACCCGGACCCCGAGATCCTTCTGCTCTACAACACAGCTAAGACTCCTACCCCTTATATTGTACTCCTTCATCCCATTATTCCTGCCAAAATGGACCACTATACATTTATCTGCGTTGAAGTCCATCTGCCACTTCTCCGCCCAGTCTTGCATCCTGTCTATGTCCCGCTGCAACTTTTGGCATCCCTCCAGACCATCCACAACACCACCGATCTTTGTATCGTCGGCGAAATTGCTAACCCATCCCTCCACTTCCTCATCCAGGTCATTTATGAAAATGACAAACAGCAGGGGTCCCAGAACAGATCCCTGGGGCACTCCACTGGTTATCGACCTCTATTTGTCCTGGACTCTACAACATAATAAGATTAAGAAAAGTGTTTTGATCCACTACATTCCCAGGGAACATTTCTAATAACATTTAACACCACATTAACATGAAGCTGCCTAACTCCTTTTTGGAACCCACCGACTTCTTGTTCCACTATCCATGCTAGTCACCAATTTCACATTCTCACCCAATTTACTCCAGCGTATCCCATTTTCTTTCCGTGTCCTCAATAAGCCCTCTGGTGATTTAATTCTGAAAACTTCCTTTGGATCCAGCTCGTCCAAACCTTTCTGACACCTATTTTGTTCCCATGATTGTTCTCAGTGATCAATGTTTTCCATTTAATGGCAATTTTTTAAGCATTCTGGGATGTGGATATTATTGGCAAAACTACTGTTTACTGTCCCCCGAATCACACTTGAGAGGGAGGTAGTGATCCACCTTCTTGAATACAACCAAGTGGCTTGCTAGGCCATTTCTGAGATATTAAGAGCCAGCCAAATTACTTTACCTCTGGAGTCGCATAGAGGCTGGACCAGACAGAGCAGACTATATTTTCCCCTGAAGAATATTCGTGAGCTAGGCAGATCACAACATGACTGAACCTGAACTCATGCCTACAGATGATACATCCAAGTCTCTGAATTATGAAACCATTATACCCATATCCTAAAACCTGCAACTACTTACTCTTGTAACCAATGTGAAAGGTGTCCTTAAGATTTAATTAGATACTGCATTGTATCTAATCGGAAGAAATGGCAGAGGTGCTTAACGAGTACTTTGCCTCGGTATTCACGGTGGAAAATGAACTGGGAGATTGCACTGCAGGTTTGCGGCATATGGAAAAGATTGAGTATGTGGATGTTAGGAAAGAGGATGTGTTAGACCTGTTAAATTCTATCAAGATAGACAAGTCGCCGGGACCGGATGGGATGTACCCCAGGTTATTGTGGGAGGTGAGGGAAGTGTTGCAGAGCCCCTGGCGATGATATTTGCGTCGTCCATGGAAACGGGAGAGGTTCCGGAGGATTGGAGGATTGCGGATGTGGTTCCTATCTTTAAGAAAGGGAACAGGGATAGTCCAGGAAATTACCGACCAGTGAGTTTGACTTCAGTGGTTGGTAAGCTGATGGAGAGGCTTCTGAGGGATAAGACATATGAACATTTGGAGAAGTTTGGACTGATTAGAAATAGTCAGCATGGTTTTGTCAAGGGCAGGTCATGCCTTATGAGCCTAGTTGAGTTCTTCGAAAATGTGACTGAACACATTGATGAAGGAAGAGCGGTGGACGTAGTGTATATGGACTTTAGTAAGGCGTTTGATAAGGTCCCACACGCAAGGCTCCTGGAGAAGGTGAGAGGGCATGGGATCCAAGGGGCTTTGGCCTCGTGGATCCAGAACTGGCTTGCCGGCAGAAGGCAGGGAGTGGTTGTGGATGGGTCTTGTTCTGCATGGAGGTCGGTAACCAGTGGAGTGCCCCAGGGATCCGTTCTGGGACCCCTGCTGTTTGTCATTTTCATAAATGACCTGGATGAGGAAGTGGAGGGATGGGTTAGCAAGTTTGCCAACGATACAAAGATAGGTGGTGTTATGGATGGTCTGGAGGGATGCCAAAAATTGCAGCGGACATAGACAGGATGCAAGACTGGGTGGAGAAGTGGCAGATGGACTTCAACGCAGATAAATGTGTAGTGGTCCATTTTGGCAGGAATAATGGGATGAAGGAGTACAATATCAGGAGTAGGAGTCTTAGCTGTGTTGTAGAGCAGAAGGATCTCGGGGTTCGGGTCCATAGGACTCTTAAATAGGCCTCGCAGGTGGAGGAAGTGGTCAGAAGGCGTACGGTGTACTGGCCTTCATTAATCGAATAGAGTTTAGGAGTCAGGAGTAATGATGCAGCTCTATAAGACTCTTGTCAGACCCCAGTTGGAGTATTGTGCGCAGTTCTGGTCGCCTCATTATAGGAAGGATGTAGAGGCTATTGAGAGAGTTCAGAGGAGATTTACAAGGGTGCTGCCTGGATTGGGAGGCAGGCCTTATGAAGATAGGTTGAGGGAGCTGGGACTCTTCTCACTGGAGAGACGTAGGTTGAGAGGCAACCTGATAGCGGTTTATAAAATGTTGAGAGGAATAGATAGGGTGGACTCTCAGAGACTATTTCCCCGAGCTGAAATGGTCACTACGAGAGGACACAGATTTAAGGTGCAGGGAAACAAATACAAAGGAGATGTCAGGGGTAGGTTTTTCACTCAGAGGGTGGTGAGTGAATGGAATCGACTGCCGTCGGAGGTTGTTGAGGCAAACTCACTGGGGTCTTTTAAAAGACTTCTGGATGAGTATATGGAAAAGAATAAGATAGGTGGTTATAGATAGGTTTGTGAATTGGTAGATGTGATCGGCGCAACTCGTGGGCTGAAGGGCCTGTTTGTGCTGTATTGTTCTATGTTCTACTGTACATCAACCTACAATCATAGCCCCTTTCACTGGTACAGAAGACCCTTTGCAATGTTAACTTCCTCATTACTTCAAGAGTTTTCAAATATTGAATCATTTGTTTACATTCAGAATAATATGTTCTTGCAGAAAATTACTTTGAGAAGCTCTGCGGAGAATGTTCCCAAGGTTAAGAATGGAAATCTACCGCAAAATGATTCTTGTGCTGGGTCCTACCTTTCACAATTTAATGAACTGTATTTCAGAGGGAAGAATTCTCACCTTTCGGCATCCTGGTGAGAGGTGGGTCACAGCACTCCATGTGAAACCCTCGGTCACATGAGTCACAGAACAACATGTTATCCTACAGGGGAGACAGTGGTATAAATCATTATTAGTCTTCATGAGTTTGCAAGTGATATTGAAGAAATAACAGGTAGGAAAATAATAGCTTATCACTGCCAGAGACTCAAAGACACCACAATGTCCTTTATTCAGATTCAAGATTCTGTTTTAATAGGCAGCCTATGTCAATTAGTTTCACCAAATGATGTATAAGCTTCCAAAGGCAGCCAGGGAGAGAAGATCCCATTTTGTGTTGAAGGGCCAGCTCATTTAGATATAACACATAATTCAGCAGTAAATCTCCAGCTTCTGAGCCATAAAATTTGCAGGCAGTCTGAGCCAACATCCGTTTTACAACTTCAAAACAGTCATAATAAACAGAACAGAGCATTCCAAAGGAATAAGGAATTAGTTTATTGACTATCGCCACAGTTATTAATCAAAAACAAATTCACTTTTCGATTACAGCCCTGAACTCTTAAGAGCCTTTTCTCTGATTCCAAAACTTTGATCCATCTCTATCTCCTTCAAAATCCTGCTACATTAAAGGCATTATATAACACAAATAGTTGTTTCTTAAAAATAAGAACTTAAATTTATACTTTTAGTGTGGCAATACTTCCCAAGACACTTAGCAGGAGTGTTATCAAACAAAATTTGATCTATAGCCCTTTTCAGAGTCAGAAACTTGAGGTGAAAAAACTAAAAGTCCTGCGTCAAATGAAGTACTGTTGCAGTAAAGGTACTGTTTGACCACACACACCTTGTGGATCTCTGCTCACAAGAATCTAGTAGTACAAGAAATCAAAAGCCTTGTCAGAAAAGTAGAAGAGGTTTAGGGCGAGAATTCCAGAGCTTAGAGCCAAGGCAACTGAAGACATGGCAGCCAATGATATCTGCGCAGGAAGACAGAATTGGAGGAGCAGAATTCTCCACCAGAATTGGAGTGAGGCAATGGAGGAACCCGAGGCATTGTCAGACTAGCAACCATTCGCAGGTTGTGAGTTTAGAGGGTTGGATGAACTGGACTTGATATCGGTTAGGATATGTGGCCTCTCTTCAATCTCTGAAAAGCTTTGACTCTATATTGGCCTCGGAAATTTGAAACCCATCCTCAGCCTGTACCAGAATGACATACAAGCTGGGATCCTTACCAAAAGCTCTACCAGAGTGAAGGCTGGGGTTAAGCAAGTGTGATGGAATCCATGGTTTCAGAGCTTTGTCAAAAATGTTTGGAGACAAACATTAATTGAAAAGGGAATTGAGCCTTCCAGTTTCTAAGGAAACAAAGGCTGAAACTGAGATTGAGAACCAAAACTTCTGGAGACAAACCGCTTTAAGATATGCAAAAGTGAGCCACCAAAATTCAGATGATAATTCCAGTGGTACACTTCAGACTGGCTGAAAAAGACAGAGGCTAGATCCAGAAACTGAGAATAGTGAAATATACAGTTGTTGCAGCCATTTCTGTGACTTGAAGATAACTGTAGCATCTGAGCTGTCCAGCAGAGTTGAGGAGCAATGGCATGTACTATTTTGAAGACTCTGCCATTGGAATTTGGAGTGGCTGTGTACTGCTCTTGACTGGGGATGATGCTAATTTTGAGAAGAGGAGCTGAAATCCTTTGTGAGGGAGACAAGAGTCTCTAACACTTCAACCTTAGTAATAAAACTCATTCAGTTTGCAGAGGATGATTGTGTATGCACTCACTCAGAAATTGAGTTCCAAGTCATTGCCAACTCCTTTTCCAAGCATGAGAAAATGAGTCTTTCATTAAACACCAGGAAAACAAAAGTCCTCTTCCAATCAGCTCCACAGCACAAGATCTCCACCCATTATTCAGATCAACAGTGATGTCGCAGGAAAGGTAGACCATTTTCAATATTTTGGTAGCATCTTCTTGCCAAAGGCAAACACATCCAAAATTTATCTTTCCTCGTGTGCCAACTCAGCCTTCAACTGACCAAAGAGGAGTATTTGAGGCCATGATCTCAAACCCAAGAACAATGTCAAGATTTTCCAGGCAGCAATAATACCTACTTCCCCCTTTGCTTTGGTGACTTTAGACTTCCTACACAGACACCTCATAACATTGGAAAAATACCACATCTTCCCAAGATCCTTCAAATCCGGTCTTAGGAAAGGTGAACCAACTCTCCCAAGCCAACTTTCTCTATCGAGTCACTAAGTTAAAAATCATTCAAAATCACCTCCTCTGAAGCAATTTCTCCACTCAGAAGAAAACCTCCCAGGAGAACCATGGCAATGCTTTAGCAATGTCAGCGAAATATCCCAAGAGGTCAAACTTCCCTTTAGCAGGCCCTGGCTCGTGAACGGCCAAAATGACGACGCTTCACCTAGGAAGGCCCCCAACATGCAGAGACTTGGTCGGGAATGTGCAGAGATCAACTCATTGCATCAGAGGGAGAACACAAACCTCCAAACACCTCAACTGCCCAATCCTACAAGCATCACCTGCCTCGCATGTGGCAGAGCCTGTGGACAGTGCACTGACTTTTCAGAGCCCATCAAATCCAAGTGGAAGCAAAACATCCTCAATCCCAAAGGACTGGAGGAAGAGGAGAGGAGAAAGGAGAAGCGCATTTGACCCTGCAAGTTCTGATACACACTGCAGTGAGAAACACTGTTTTGCACTGAAGCCATCATCGTAACTATTTCTCAAATTCAATATCTTTTTGTGTTATTTTTAATGGTGATTTTTTTATTTCGTCTACATTTGTATATTATTTAGAAAGAAGAGATGACAGAGAACAAAAGATCATAGCTTAATCTCTTATATTTTTGCCAGCACCTGAAATCCCTGACTGGATTTCTGGCTTCTGTGCGCTCGGAGACCAGATATTCAACATTTTGTTTTCTCAGTCTCTGAGCTTACTCCTTTCAGAGAAAACTATTGTTCTGAAGAACAATGACAATTTGAACTGGAATAAAAGCTCATCGTCTTGATGCTTTGCTCACTTTACTAGATTTCCAAACAACAATTTCCTTTTCTTTCCTCTGTTATGCTCAGCACCTTCAGACAGCTGCCATTTCAATCCCTTGAGTAATTTCTTGGATTCAAACTTGTTTCCCAGGCCTAAAAATCTTAATGCACCACTCAAATCAACCTTTAAAATCCAGGAAAGGTGTTAGATGTAATAATCAATATAAAATAAGCTGCGTTAGCATACACTTACTGTAAATGGCCCCTAGTACTTGGATCACAAAATAGCAAACGTGACCATAAAAAAGTGACTATCAGAACAAAGTGATCAATGACGCTCAGCCAAATATTAAAGATCTCCCAAGTCAACTGCTGTAAAACATCAATGGCGAAGTATAGTGTGGTACCAAGTAATATTCAATTAAAAAAGGGCCTTGAGCTTTACTGCTTTTTCCTGGTCCAAAAGGTTATTGCATGAATTGCTCTGATCACTCTCAAATATCCTGAGCAAGAAGCAAAGAAATGAGCTGATGCCAGATCTGAACAGTGTTGCTGGCAGATGTACTTCATGATGTAAAGATGCCGGCGTTGGATTGGGGTGGTAAGAACTCAGTAAGAATTTAGCAACACCAATTATTAATCCAACCGATTTATTTGATAGTAAAAAAGCGAGCTTTCAACACTCTTGTGTCTTCCTCAGGCAAGTGCAGACTGCCTGAGTGTTGAAAGCTCGCTTTTTTACTATCAAATAAATCGGTTGGATTAATAATTGGTGTTGCTAAATTCTTACTGAGATGTACTTCATACATTGGTACAAATAAAAGCAAATAATCAAGCACTCTGTATGCTTCTTGCTTTAAGTTCTAAAACCAAACCATGTCACAACTAACATCATCAGCGCCTAATTGGATTCAAACCAGTTGATGAGGTCAAGACGATGACAGACAACCTTTTCTTGCTGAGAGAGTTGATTGACTCTGGCTGGCGTCAACACTCCACAACGTCCTATCTATCCGCCATTTGTGTCCAAATATCCATTGCCTGTTTCCCGAAACAACGTAATTGACATTAAGAAGCTATAACAACATTACTGAGAAGGCATTGACACCAATGTCAACCAACACCCCACTCACTTGTCAAATTCCAAATAGTTTGTTTGGTCAAATCAAGTGTGAAGAATAGATGTTTGCAGCTGTGTCTATGAGTGACTTTCAGAATCACATGAATCAAGTAGAACATTTTACAGACACACTGATCAAACCCAACACAAATCTAAAAATTAGTTCACTTGTTTTTTGAAAATTGAGTGATTGCTTTTCTTTAAAAAACCTTCAAAGTGTCCTATAATAGTAATTCTGAATACAATAGACAATGAGCAAAATAACTTTCAGAGCAACAAAGATGGCAATGACATAAAATTGGCAAGTGGTTGGTGTTATTCACAAGTTGGGTAGCAAGATAAGCTGTTGAGTGCTGGGTACACACACGAGAGGGTTGATACTCAGTGCAGTGCAGAAGGACTGTAAGTGATGTTGTCAAATGACATCCTCACCACACGTCCAGGTGGATAATATAGATCTCATGCAATTATCGAAAGGAAAACACAAATTCTTGTGATGTTCTGTCCAGCATCACTCTCTTAATTAATTTTGACATAAACAGGTTAATTGGTCATTTATGGATTTTGTTGGCAACTGTGGTTGCTTGTCTAAATGCAATCATTTCGCTCCAAGTTAAATAATTGTATGTGAAGCACTTTAGAAAATCATGCAAAACATGTTAAGGCACTTTATAAAAAGTGCAATGTTTCTTACAAGAGATTCATGATGGGTTCCACTCATTGCAGTGACTAACAACATGAGGAGTGCTCCAGGGAATTGAACCAACTCCAACACTACTTTGTTCACTTCTTTCTGGTGAACTTGAAGGATTTTGTGTCATATAGATTGATGGACTACTTACAGCATTTTTTCCCTGGTCCCGACAGGTGCTGCATGTCTTGCATTCAATACATTGCCATCGTAAGGCTTTCACACGAGCTGTTAGTTCTGGAGAGAATTTCAAACAGGACGGGTGACCTGGAAACACAGCAAAGCTGACATTCAAACTGTGACCATATTATCACAGCATTCACACACACACAGAGCTGTCACTCAGATAGAATGTGCATCATTGCAAGTTATTGAAAATCGAGATTATCATCTCCATTTTGTGGATGGATAGCATGTATTGTTCTGCAAAGTGATGACCAAAACAAGGTCAAGATAAAATAAAGTAAGTATCCTCAACATGTACCGATGTAAGGTTTGATTTTGATCACTTGGAATAGCATGTGAACTTGAGGGGGCAAAGTCACATCAATATCAAGGTAATGATGCCATGAAAAGTGATGTAGTGTAACCTAGAGTATGCAGGACAGTTGTAAGGTTCAGCTGTTAACATGAGCTTGTTCCTTTAAGAGCAGTACTCAAGTCTCCTTATGTTGAAGTGATGCAAATGGACAAATCCAAATAATTGTAGCTGCTTGTAAACCACTAGGTCAGAGGACAATTGAACATGCTTACAAGTTCCAGGTCAATGACTGGCCTGGTTTTCCATTTAAGGTTGGTTTACCAATGTAATGAAGTGTGACAGATTTGTATTTGACGGATCATATAAACCGAGATACCAGTAGACATTCTGAGGCTTTATACAGTGTGTCAATGGGCATATTTTAATATCATGTATTATCAGAGCCAAGAATTTACGATAGCTGAAATTAATCTTTTAGCAAGTGCAATTGGAGTGTAATATCAGGTTTATATGTAATTAAATGCAACTCTGAATTCTGAACGCGAGAAAAAAGCTCTGGCCGCATCTGTTGACAGAAAAACAGAGTTAATGTTTTATGTCAAATAGATCTTTTCTTCAAAACTGAATATATGATTGTGTCCACATTTTAACTGAAATCTTAATTCTGGGATGATGATTATTACATTTCAATACCAACTAAATAACATTTTTTAAGATCAGCATCCAACAAAAGGTAAGACATTCCAGGCAATACTAGGCGACAAGATGCTGAAAATATCGAAGTCTTGGTATATAGTGGAATAGCAGTATTGAAATGGTGCTCTGGCGATATCCAAGGTTTGGGATCTGGAGTAGTGGATAGCATTATTGAAATGGTGCTCTGGAGATATGGAAGTTTTGGAATCTGAAGCAGTGGATAGCATTACTGAGAGGGTGTCTGGAGATATGGAAGTCTTGGGATCTCGAGCAGTGGACACTATTATTATGCACATCACGACAAACTGGGCTCTGAAATACTTGGGGCAGAGTGAAGGTGGAAATAGTGGACTATAAAAGAAAAGCCATTCTATCAGCTATTCACTGCAACAATATTACAATATACTTTTTTTCCAACTATACTAAGGAATAGGTATGATACCATAACAACTGTTGTGAAAAACTGCCAGAAAACAAAAATACTAGCTGCAAGGCCAACTGTGTTCCTGGTGAGAGGCAGAAAATCTCTACTTCTTGCTTTTTCTTCTTTGTTCATGGGATATTGGCACAGCCAGCATATATTGCCCATCCCAAGTTATCTGAAATAGATGGTGGTGAGCTGACTTCTTAAACCGCTGCAGTGTACGTGGTGTAAACATATCCACAATGATTTAGGGAAGGAGTTCCAGGATTTTAATTCAGCGACAGCAAAGGAGTGGCAATATATTTCCAAGTCAGGATGGCGAGTGACTTGGAAGAACTTGTTGGCGGTGTTGCCATGCTGCCCTTGTTCTTTTTGATGGTAGTGGCCGTGGGTTTGGAAGTGATACCTAAGGAGCCTTGGTCCTGCAGTGAATCTTGTACATGGTACACGCTGCTGCTATTGTGTGTCAGTAGTGGAGAAGTAAACATTGAAGAAGTGGATAGGGTCGTGATCACATGGATGGTGTCAAGCTTTTTCAGTGTTGTTGGAGTTACACCCATCCAGGCAACTGGACAGCATTTCATCACTTTCGTGACTTGTGCTTTGTACGTGGTGGACAGGCTGTGGGGAGTCAGGAGATGGGCGTCTGTTTGTAGCGTCTGATCTTCTCTTGTAGTCACATGCTAATCCAGTTAAGCTGATTCAAACATCTGAGATCCTGAGGGATCTTGACAATATGGAGAGGATATTTCCTCTTGTAGGACAATCTAGAACTTGGGCCAATGTTTAAAAGTAAGAGATTTGGGACATTTGAGATGGGGAAAAAAAAAACAATTCTCTCAGAGGGCTGCTACAAAAGGCAGTGGAGGCAGAGTCTTTGAATATCTATAAGACAGCGCTAGATAACAAGGGAGGTTACCAAGAGTAATACCAAGTAGAGATTAAAATCAAATCAACCATGTTCTTATTGAATGACAGGGCAGGTCCAAAGGAGCCTAATTTTCTGAATGTGTACTGTTCTTAATTTGTTCATATGTCCCTCGTCAATGGTAACCTAGATTTTGATAGTGTAGAGTTCAGTATTAATACAACTTAATATCAAGTTGAATAGATTCCCTAGTGATTATGATGGTCATTGCTTGATGCCAATACTAGTCAGCTCAAGCTAAATATTATCCAAATATTGCTGCATTTGAACGCAGACTGCTTCAGTGTCTGAATATTGTGCAGTGAACATCTCCACATCTGGCACGATGGAAAATAGTCATTGATGAAAGAAGATTATTGATGAAACAGCTCAAGATGGTTGGATCTAATAGACCCAAGGACTTTGGTGGTGGTGTCTGGAACGTTGCCTGCAAAGTATGATTTCATGAGGCTACTGCTTGAGTAATCTGAGAGAGAGAGAGAGAGAGAGAGAGAGCTCTCCCAGTTTTGGCCCAAACCCCCAGATATTAGTGAGGAGGACTCTGAAGTGTTGAGAGGGCTGTTGTCATAGCCGGAGCCTAGGCTAGTGCCAGGTCAGTCCAGTTCTATCCCTGTTAGATATTTTAGCGGTTTGATACAACCGATTGGCTTGTAGGCTATTTAGAAGGCATTTACGTATCAATCAAACAAGGCAAGGATGATTGCGCTCCCTAAAGGTCAGTAGTGAACCAGATAGGTTTTGACAACTTCAATAATGGTTATGCGGTCACCATTATACTAGTTTTTAATTTCAGATTTATGAATTATATGTAAATTCCACTGGCTTTCTGGTGGATTTGAACCCACATTAGGCTTCTGGAATTATTCGTCCAGTGATTCTGCTATTATATCATAACCTACTCCAATCATACAATGGTGAAATACGACCATGATATTTCTCAGAAAGGATCTCTGAAGAGTTACTTTACTTTGAATCTGTACAAGAGTAGAAGGCAAAAGTATTAATCAACAAATAAAATGTTCCAACATTCCAGCCTGTGATTTCCAACAACAGGAATACGTTGCTGCATTCATCTTGGGTTAATCATGAGGGAGCAACATAAACTGACATCTTCACTTGAATTAGAGCTGTTTCATTCAACAAGGTTGAAGCAGAATAAAATGTTTCATAGGCAAACAAAAAAGACCTGTGATGCAAGCTCTGCTGGCTTGAAAGAAACATAGAGTTATGAAAGTAACAGATAACTTGCATCTCCAGAGCTGCACGCAAATCCCCTGTGACTGCAGTAGGTGCTCAGAATGATTTTATAGCTTCAATTTAAATCACACAATCTAACAAAGGACCCAATCAAGCTGAACGAAACAGCAGTCTTCCTTGTATATGGAGACCCAGCAAATAAATTATGTGAATCCTGCATCTAACATGCACTTCTTATTTGCCTACTTACTTATGCTATGACTTTAAATGTTCAAATAGAAAGAACCAGTTTAGAACTACAGCACCCACCCCTGGTTTAATACACCAAAATGCTTTTAAATTGAACTATTATTAATTGTTTTGCAGGCGCCCAATGTTCCAAATGCCAAGGTCTGCTCCAACCACAACTTCACATTACCAGGTGAACATTTCACCTCCTTTAATTTAAATTCAGTTGAGGATTCCTTCAAGGGATCTCCATCAGTTCTGGGGCCTGTAATTCTGCATCCCCCCCCACCACACACACACACACACACACACACACACACACACCTGAACATATCTGTTTGAATTTTCCTGCTCTAGCGCATTATAGTTTGCTACTCAAGCTGCCTTACCATTCCAGTTATGGCAGCCATGCAGTCAAGCTCCTCTGTCCTGCTCACCCTTTGCCAGCTTCAATTTATCCAATTCCAACCTGAAGAATCTGGCCAGATCCGAAATCACAACTCGTAACATAGAGGTCACTCAGTGGAGGGAGGCAGTTAACATATTGTCAAAGAGAAACCCAGCTTCCACAACCACAGCCAAGACATATACACATGGCACCATTCTGTGTCCAGTCAAATATTCTCTTTGATTTAAACCCTGTTAGACAGATAAGACCTGAAACATTATCACCCATCACACAAGATCCGTAGGCTTGCAAACAGGACATATGGAGTCTGTGAATGTATACGGACGGGTTAACTGAGTGGGCAAAAAATCTGGCATATAGAGTATAATGTGGGAAAATGTGGATTTGTAAAACTGGCAGCATCGATCTGAAAGCATAACACTGTTTAAATGGAGACAGATTGCAGAATTCTGTGGCACGTGAATGACAAAAAGTTAGTGTGTAGGTACAGCAAGTTGCCAGGAAGGTAAACAGCATGTTATTCACTTGGAGAGTGGAATATAAAAGTAAGAAATAAAAGCAAATTACTGCAGATTTGGAACCTGAAGCCAAAAGAGAAAACGCTGAAAAATTTCAGCAGGTTTGGCAGCACCTGTAAACAGCATCTCCTCACAGATGCTGCCAAATCTGCTGAAATTGTCCAGTATTTTCTCTTTTGATAAACCTGAAAACATTTTGTTTTAGGCGTACAGAGTGTGGTTGAGACCATATCTAGAGTACTAGGATACAGCTGCATTTGAAGCAGCTCAGAGAATGCACACTTGACTAATTTTTGGGATGAAAGGGCTATCTTTAAGACAACTTTGAAATGGTTGGGTCTGCAACTACTGGAGTTTAGAAAAAGCAGCTGTTATTTTTTGAAACATACAAGATCCTGCGGGAAATTGACAGGGTGGATGGTAATCAGTTATTTCCACTGGTGAGAGAGATTTGAACTAGGAGACACAATTTAAAAATAAGAGTTCTCCCTCTTGAGATGGAGATGAGGAGAAATAATTCCTCTCAGAGGGTTGGTTTGTCGGCTGAATGCTCCTCCTCAGAGGCCAGTAAGACTGTGTCATTGAATACGTTTAAACCTGAGTTAGACACATTACCCCCTGCTCCGAATTCTTGTGTGCATTTTGTGCGAATCATTGGTCACCACTTGATCCACCAACTAATTCCGAACACTGATCCAGGAATCAGGACTTTTACTGCCCTAAAATTTTAACCTCATCAAGAACAATTCTGCAAAAATACATATACATGGTTCGATATCAATTAAATCAATACTCAGGGAGAGAAGTTTCAATGTTTCTTTAGCTCTCTGAGCCACCGTTGCTGTCACAGGGGATTATAATTTGAAGGCAAGCAAAGGAACAAGGCTAGATTGAAATTATGAATTCAGTGAAGGAATAAATTAGAAATGGAGGCACAGTACAAGGAAAACAAGACAAAGAAAAGAAAGGGAGCAAAGACGAAATGTCAAAAGTTGAAGAGAGAATAATGAAGGGAGAAGAGTAATTGGAAAGGCGAAAGGAAATGAGCAAAAAAATCAGAAAAGAAGGGAGAAATAAACAAGGGAAAGGGAAGGTGAGATACAAAGAGACAGGAAATAATTCCAAATGACAGGTGGATTAGATGGGAAGATTAATCCAGAAACGCAGCTAATGTTCTGGGGACTTGGGTTTGAATCCGCCACAACAGATGGTGGAATTTGAATTCAGTTTAAAAAATATCTGGAATTAAGAATGTACTGATGACCATGAAACCATTGTTGGAAAAACCCCTCTGGTTCATTAACGTCCTTTAGGGAAGGAAATCTGCCATCCTTACCCAGTCTAACCTACATGTGCCCCCAGAGACATGTGGTTGACTTGCAATTTCCCTTCAAGGGCAACTAGGAAGGAAATTGTTGGTGAGCAACACTCATGTCTCATGAATGAATTTTTAAATATTGCAAAAAGACAAAAGATGGGCTTAGAGAGAATGAGGGACATTGGAAAAAAAATACAACTTTCATGTAAATAGTTGTAAACAAAGCATGCCAAAAGTCACATTAACGAACTTGGTTTCGAAACCCTTTGCATAGAATCACAGAATAAATCCCGACAGTGCAAGAGGCTACCTGCCACTCGGCCCACCGAGTCTGCATCGACCCTCTGACAGAGTATCTTACTAAGGTCCTATGCCCATAACCCTAAATATTTATCCTCCTGACCCACACATCCTTGGACACACAGGGCAATTAAGCATAGCCAATCAATCTAATCAGCACATCTTTGGACCGTGGGACGAAACCAGAGCACCGGGAGGAAACTCACACAGACACAGAGAGAATATGCAGATTCCATAGACAGTCACCCAAGGCTGAAATCGAACATGGATCCCCAGCGCTGTAATGTAGCAGTGCTAACCACTATGCCACCAAGCTTCCCCTAACTAAATATTAGTAGTCACGTGTAAATATTTTAAAAATATACTTTATTTTGCTGGCCTTTAGTTTTGAAACATTAGTTGCCTTTATCCAACTAGTAGACTGACTCACTCAATCACTTATATTCTGTTATGGACTCCTGGCACCAACAGAAACTAGTGAATTTATTGCTCATTCAAATCACACACACCTCAATCTTCATAATCCATATAAAGCAGATCATTATTGCATAAGACTGATGTGTCCTTACACAGATTGTGGAGCCTCAAAAAAAATCATTCAACTAACAACTTGCTCTATGAAAATTCAACCAAATGATTTAAATATTGAGAGAAGTACTTACCACTATTACCACAGTCTGCACACGAAATTAATTCCTCACGTTTCTTCTCGCGATTCTGCTCTTTTGTACCCAGACAAAACCCACAGATTGGAATTGGCTCTGCACGGGGCTGTTGACATAAGAAAGCAGAAGTTTATTTTCAAGAGTTGCTTCGCTGCGATTCAGCACTTACACAGATGCTAAATGGAACACCGGCCTGGTGAAAAGGTAAATATCGTCAACTAACTTAACAACTCAAGCTTAAGTATAGTTTGCATAACAGTCCTGGGGACATCCCGGTTTTGTGTGGCAGTTGGCATACAATCTGGATAGTTTGCCAAGCAAGGCAGACAAACTGCCACTCAAGATCAACAGTTTTACTTGTTAAACCAAGTCATGGCATGAACCCAGAAGATCAATCTCAAAAATAATACAGCAGTCAATGATCAAATAAAAGGTTTCTTTATTAGGTGTCCTTTTCACTTGCTCACTGCTATTCATTTTTGAAGTCTCACCATTGTAACTCAAAAATTGTAACTAAAAGATCAAAATTTAAGATACGAATAAACTGTCAACCTGATAATCATATCAAGACGTACATCAGTTCTGAAACAGCAGAACAGTGAAAACAGACAGTTATCCTTTATGAACTCTGGGTCTGAAGCAAGGGCCATGTCATAGTGGATCTCTGCTACACATGAAAGAGTAAAACAGTTTGATAGCAGCTCTGCAGACTTCAATGTTGACTGTCAACCCAAACTGGTGTTCTTCAAAGCAAGACTATGCAATGGAGGGAAGTTCAGATAAAGGAGGAAGACTTTTCCAATACATCCATTTCCGTCTCAGTCATTAGAATTCTTAGGATTTAATCATCTGCCTCCTCCTTGATCATCACATTATCATCCATCAATCTGCAAATGGATTAAGAACTCCCAGGATTACAACAAAGGCATTTGTACTGTTACTGTGCTTTGAAAGACAAATAAACACACAATTCTAGAAGGCAGGCTTCCAGAAATGCCAAAACTGGTGAGAACATCTTGAGAGGAATATGCACCATCACAAACCAGACAGCAATACATTCCTCAATGTTGCCTCTCTACTGACGGACAGCACATGCTACATCCCACAGTATGTCAGAGGTGCAATTCTCCACCTCCAATTTCTGAAGTGGGATTTGAACCCACAACCTTCTGACTTGGAGATTATACCACTACCACTGAGCCAAGTTGACATTTTTAACTCAAAGATTATGTTACTATTCTCCTCATTACATAGTACAGGTTGCAATCCCTGTAAAGTTTACATTCTGACCTAAGTATACTCATGATGTGGAGATGCCAGCATTGGGCTGAGGTAAACAAAGTAAGAATACTCACAACACCATTTATTTGGTAGCGCAAGCCACTAGCTTTTGGAGTGTTGCCCCTTCATCAGGTGAGTGATATTTTATTTTGCAAGCCAGGCTTGCCTCGCTAACTATCCTGTCTAGAGACAATACACATCTCTTTAACCGGTGCTCAACTCTCCACTCACACTGTTTGTACCTTTAAGACTGATTACCTGTAAAGAGCCGCATTCCGACCATTATTTTGTAAATTGAGTTTGTATTTTTATATGCCCTGCTTGTGAACTGAAATTCACCTGAGGGGGCAGCACTCAGAAAGCTAGTGGCTTGTGCTACCAAATAAACCTGTTGGACTTTAACCTGGTGTTGTGAGACTTCTAAATATACTCATCAGTCTTGTAACAAATTTAACGCATGGTAATTGCAAGCTTAACATTTAGGCCCACCCGTCTACAGCTCTGATCCCCTAACATCTTTCACTTTATCTTCTTTTATTCTTCTGTACAATAGTTGTTGTCCCTCTGAAAATCCATCCATTTTCCTGATTACAGGAGCTCCTTCCAGCTTATTATCCATCTTTTCCCAGCTGCTTGCTGAGCTCTCCGAATGGCACAGCCCTTCAACCAATCCTTCAATCAGGTCAGCAGCCAGCCTCATTCAGATCACCAAGTAAACCCTCACCCACACACTAAAGGTCCACTTGAATCACATTCAACTTGTCAGCCAACTGACCTTCAGGGGCGAGGAGGGGTTGGGGCGGGGGGGTTTAAAAATAGGAATGAAACAAAAACGTCTTATGTACAAAGATACATCGATTCCCTACATGTGCAATGTGATGATGCCTGCAAAACTTTATGGCCGGGTAAGGGGTGAAGTGGCTCCCCTCAATTCAGTCTCCTCAGTTCATCACAACAAAAATTTTATCCATCTTCCAACTTGAGTCCAAGCACTTCAGTCAGCAGCAAGGACTTTCCAGGCATTGAGCCCAAGGTCTTAGTTCATTGATAGATTTCCGGGAGGTTGGATTCCTCCTGAATCAGGTTGTACACAGGGACAAGAGATAGAGAGAGGTGCTTTCAGTTCATTTCTTTTGCTGAAGATTATCTGCAAGCCCTCTTAATGGCTGCAGCCTGGCTGGTTATACTTCACCCATTGTACATTGCTGAGGAGTTTTGGGTGGGTCTGTTTGCCATTGTTTAAATATCGAGCACTTTAGATTTTATTATCTCATCCTTCAACAGTTCAGAATTTTGATGGGTCTTTAAACTATAGGAAATGTCTCCCACTTCGCACTCTAGAGGGTATTCTGTTCGCCTTCAAGGTGCATTTGCATTTTTTAGTAGTTCTGGCTCATTTCAATTTGCTAAATCTCTATTCAGTCAAAATTTTGAGAATCATATTTTGAAAATTAAAGGGACATTTTGTTGCAACAACTTAGGTAATTCATGCCATTTCTCTATACTTCTATATCTCAATCTGCATTCTTGATACTTTCACATAGTTAATCTGTACAATGGATAATAACAATTGACATTGACTATGCATAGTCAACCATAAGAAGTTAAACTCAAGACATTTTGCAGTCTTCCAGAGAGAGGAAGCAAATTTGAAGACAGAATAAACTATTAAACTTTCCTGACAGCATTGAGAACTGGTTATGACCTGTGTCACTGCTGTGATATTGACAACTAGCACTGTCAACGAGTTGCTGTCCAGTTGCCCAAGAACAAAGGAAACACACTGCACAAAGTACACATCACTGGAGTGACTGATGAGCAGAGATATAGATCCAACAAGAGGGTGCTCAGTGGAATACGTACCGCAGGCACAAAATTACACAGATTTTGCTTCAGGCGCTTCACTTCCTGGTTGACGCTCTGTAGTTTTATGATGGCATCTGCCCATCTTGTGAAGTGATGGACTGTGCCCAGAGTCTAGTCACTTCTGTACTGAATATGGTTTGCTGTGACAGTCCCTTCCACAGTTGGAACACCTGAACAGAATTGGTCCAAGAGCGGCCGTGATATTTTTTTCTCCAGCAGGTTCTTTTGTGTAATTGGTCATTTCTTTGTTTTCCACACTGTTCCAACTTGACCCCAAGCACACCAGTCAGCAGCAAGGGCTTCACAAACACCAATTCCAATCAATTTGGAGTCATCCTTACATCACAGGCATGGTCAACCTGTTGTTCTTGTGCCATCAGAAAGCTCAACACTGAGCATATCTTTGAATAGGTTAGGATAGGATCTGGATAGGTTGAGTGAGTGGACGAGGACCTGGCAGATGGAGTACAATGTGAGCAAGTGTGAGGTTATCCACTTTGGTAGAAATAATGGTAGGAAGGATTACTATTTAAGTGGCGAAAAGCTGTAGCATGCGACGGTGCAGAGGGGCTTGGGGGTCCTTGTGCACGAATTGCAAAAACACAGTCTGCAGGTGCAGCTGGTGATCAAGGCGGCGAATGCAATGTTGGCCTTTATAGCTAGGGAGATAGAATATAAAAGTACGGAGCTGTATAGGGTACTGGTGAGGCCGCAACTGTGTGCAGTTTTGGTCGCCGCATTCGAGGAAGGATACATTGGCCTTGGAAGGGGTGCAGAGAAGGTCCACTAGGCTGATACCACAGATGAGGGCGTTGGATTACGAGGAGAGACTAAATAGGCTATGTTTGTATTCTTTGGAATTTAGAAGGCTGAGGGGGATCTTATAGAGACATATAAGATAATGAAGGGGATGGATAGGGTGGAGGTTGAGAGACTCTTCCCGCTTAACAAAGATGAAGGACTAGAGGGCACAGCCTCAAGATTGGTGAGGAGAGGGGGGTTCAGATCAGAGTTGAGAAGGAATTTCTTCACGCAAAGGGTGCTGAATCTTTGGAATTCTCTGCCTGTTGAAGTGGTGGAGGCTTCCTCGCTGAATATATTTAAGTCAAGAGTGGATAGGGTTTTGATTGACAAGGGAATTAAGGATTATGGGGAGAAAGCAGGAAAGTGGTACTGAACCACAGCAGGTCAGCCATGATCTTGCTGAATGGCAGGGCAGGCTCGAGGGGCTGGATGGCCTACTCCTGTTCCTATTTCTTATGTTCTTTAAGATGCAGCTGTCATCAATTCAGATTACATGACACAGCCAGCAACACTTACAAGAGGGTAAACATGCTAGGGGCCCAGACATACTGGTGTATTTCCATATTCAGCATCGTGTTTGCTAAGCAATGCCCATTATTCATCTGAGGTAATGGAAGTGGAACCTGTCCAGACACTTTTCATTGTCCATGCCTCTCTAGTGTAAAGGAGGGTGCTGAGAACACCTGCCTAGCGCACACAGCTTCAAATTTCCCACTAACCTGCTTATGGTCCATACCAGCCTTGACCACTGCAGCCTGGACAATCCTTCTGCTGATTTCAGTATCAGGGGACAAGGTACTGATAATTGTTGAGCCAAGATATTGGAAGCTGTCGCCAACACAATGTTGCTAGAAGGTGAAATCTCTACATCCTGGCCCATAATTTTGGTCTTTCTAAAATTGATGATCAGTCCAAACTCCTTGCAGGCCTCGGAGACCGACAAGTGAATTTCAGTATGAGCTGCCGGTGCAATATCAAAACAGCTTCAGCCAACAGAGCATCACATACGTTGGTCGCGGAAACATTCTTGCCAGTTGAACAGCTTGCTGTTGGCTCTGGCATGCAGGTAGGCATCCTTATTTATGTTGCCCAATTGAACAATAACAGTCTGGAGAAAACTTTGCCAAAGAGTTGGCACCAGGATGCAGGACTGCATTACCTTACTGCTGATCTTGAAAAAGCCTTCAATGATGCTCCATTTTAACTGACAAAACTGCATGTTTTTGATAAGAAGAAATAATGTACAGGACTCCAGGTCAGCAGCCTATTCTCTGCAACAGTTTGCAAACTCTCAAGTCAAGGCCTTGTTGAGGTCTGTTGGGGACTTGTCTGTAATGTTCTCAGCATTTTATCCACTTCCATCTTGGTAAGGAGATTTCAGCCAATCCACATCCAACAACCTGCTCTGAAAATTCTGCTCACATTCTGACAGCTGTGGCAAATTGCACTACAATCTGTAACATTCTAAAACAATTAGTATTTGAAATAAAATAACCCACAACATGCTGAAAAACAATTCGATTTGTTTTATCTCCAATTGTTAACAGATCCTTCACAACATTCCACATACAGATCTGTATCTTCACAGAAAACAAATCAGTTCTTTGAGACATACCCAGTGTACCAACTTTTATCAAAATCCATCCATTAGTTTTTAAGAAATATTGTTTGTAGATAAGTGGAAGTGAAAACATTATGCCCATCACCTACTGAAGGAAACGTGTGTCAGTGGGAAAGAGACTAAACTGATAGTAAGCTTTACCATTTTCCTTCACAAGAGAGAAGAATTCTGAAATTAAGGAAAATGCTTGTCTGAACTTATCATTTTAAATTTGCAGAAAGGTGACTCATTTTGACATCCCACATCTGCTGGATTTCCACCACTAGAGGTCACCAACTACAGCAGCATGGCCAGCCAAGACTCTGGTTTGCTATATAAACGCTGTCCTTTTCCATTGCAGAATCACAGAAACATATAACACAGAACGCAGCCATTTGAATAAATTTGTGCTGGCTCTTTGAAAGAGCAATCATGCTCGTTCAGATATCATGACATGAATTTATTTCTTGCAGCAGCATAGAGCCCAGGCCGACACACCACACACTGCAGCTGCGTTGTTGTTAGAAGCTGATTTCACAGATCCATCTGGCATTTTTTTTTCCATAATTTTATTTGTGCTCAAGGACATTTCTTTTAGATTGGTGTAGCAGCAGAGAGCCCATGGCTCTCCCCATGTTGCGTGAACCAACTCTAATAGCATGTGGAAAATGACATCACGTACAAAAAACAAATATTTGCTGATTCAAATTATTATTGAAATAAACTACTTCGTGAATGTAGTTTGATGGATCAAGGCTGCTATTCCTATGGTGTTAACCTGGACGTGGAGAACATTAAGTAATGAACACTGAAAGAAATACTCAACTTTATTTGAGACAATGATTTTTTAAAAAAATGTTACTACTCTAGGAGAGTCACAGAAGTCTTTCACAGAATGCATGGAAAGGAAAATCAGATGGAAGAGAAAGAGATGAACATTCAACCTGACCTTCAAACAGTTCTGTTAAACCAAGCCTTCCTGACAACAACTTATATTTTTAAACAATCCTGTAATGTAAAAGCTTGTCTCAAGGCATTTTAGAGTGGTTTTGAAGATTGAATAGCAAATTCTTAAGTGAAGAATGGAGAAGTTGAATGCGCAGAATCTAATTTTAAAAAAACTAGTCTATTAGTCTGCCTCACTTTTTCTCCAGCTCCATTTGTATTTATGAAACTTCATTCCTACTTCAGAGCAGGAAAGGTTTGTACCTCGAGTAACCTAAATAGTGCTGCTCAACTCTGGACAGAAGCTTTGCTTTATTCATAACCAGAAATCCACAATCACTTCAAAGTGCATTAGAATTTTTTCAAGGTACTTAGTGCAAATAATTGAATTGCTCTCATTCCACATGGTCAGGGAAAAATGCATTTTAATTGTACATGGGACACAGGGGTATCATTTGAAGTCAAGTACTTATTGCGCATTGCCAATTACCTTGAGAAAGTGATGGTGAATAGCCTTCTTGAACCGGTGCAGTCCATGTGGTGTAGGTACATTGTGTCGTTAGAAAGGAAGTTTAAGGTTTTTGACCCAGCAATGGGCAAGGAATGGCTATATATTTTCAAGTGCAGATGGTATGCAACTCAAAGGGGAACATGCATGTGGAGGCACTCCCAACAATCTGTTCCCCTTATCATTCTAACTGGCAGAGATTGTAGATTTGAACGTGGCGTCGAAGGAGCCATGGGTAGCTGCTCCAGTGCATCTTGTAGATATGGAGGGAATAAATGATGGTTGTGGTGAATGGCGTGTCAATGAAGCAGATTACTTGGTCTTGGATGGTGTCAAGCTTCTTAGGTGCTGTTGGAGCTGCACTCATCAAGAAAAGTGAAGAATATTTCATCATGTTCCGGATTTGTGCCTTGATGGTGGACAGGATTTGGGAAGTCAAGAAGCCAGTTAGCACAGAATTCCCAACTTCTGATCCAATCTTGTAGCCACAACATTTATCTGCTGTTCTGCGTAGGATTCTTTCTATGGTTACTCCTATGTTGTTGATGGG
This sequence comes from Sphyrna mokarran, assembly GCA_024679065.1. Taxonomy (NCBI): domain Eukaryota; kingdom Metazoa; phylum Chordata; class Chondrichthyes; order Carcharhiniformes; family Carcharhinidae; genus Sphyrna; species Sphyrna mokarran. Next base: position 21,024,059 of record JAGIQG010000031.1, on the reverse strand, counting down.
GGAACTCAGTGATGGTAATAGCACTGAATGGCAAGGAGAGGTGATTAGGTTCTCTCTTGTTAGAGACGGCTGTTGCCTGGCATTGTGTGGCATTCATGTTATTTATCACTTACTAATTCAAGCCTGAATGTTGTCCAAGTGTTGCTACATGCAACACAGACTGATTCAGTATCCAAGGAGTCACACATGGTACCCAATACTGTTAGATCAAAAACAGATCCCAAATTCTGACTTTGCAATAAAGGGATAGCCATTGATAAAGCAGCTAAAAGATACTACCTTGTGTAACTCCTACAGCCATCTTGTGGACGTGAGGTGATTGGCACCCAACAAGCATAACCATTTTTTGTTTGAAGTACAACTCCAGTCAGGTGAGGGTTTCCCCCTGATGTAACGATGTAATGTCTGAAGCCAGTGTTCCTGGCAAAACACAAACTGACCACCAGTGAGGAGGTCATTGCTGATTTAAGTGTCACATGATGGCACTATAATTTGTAATACCTTGTCACTTTGCTGATGATCAAGAGTAAATTGCTACAGTGCTATGTGGATAAAGTGGGTTTGTTCTTGTTGTGCACAGTACATACCTGGACAATTTTCCATATCCTTGGGGAGATGTTAAGTGTTATTGCAAATGTGATGGAACAACTTAGCTAGAGACATGGCTCACCGTGAAACATGTCTCTCATCGTAAAGCATGCCTTCAGTATTCTAACTGGAATATTATTTGGGCTTTGCTTTAACACAGAAAATAGAACATAGAACACTACAGCACAAACTGGCCCTTCGGCCCACAAGTTGCACCGATCATACCCATACCTACTAGGCAATAGAACTATTTGTAACTCCCAATTCCATTTAATCCCATGTACTCAACCAAAAGTCTCCTAAAAGACCCCAGTGAGTTCGCCTGCATCACCACCGACGGCAGAAGATTCCATTCACTTACCACTGTCTGAGTGAAAAACTTACCCCTAACATCTCCTCTATACCTGCTGCCCAGCACCTTATACTTGTGTCCTCCCATAGCGGCCATTTCAGCCCTGGGAAATAGCCTCCGAGAATCCATTTATCTATTCCTCTTAACATCTTATAAACCTCTGTCAGGTTGCCTCTCAACCTTCGTCTCTCCAGGGAAAAGAGACCTAGCTCCCTAAACCTATCTTCATAGGGCATGCTTCCCAATCCAGGCAACATCCTTGTAAATCTTCTCTGCACGCTCTCAATAGCTTCCTATAGTGATGCGGCCAGAACTATACACAGTAATCTAAGTGGGGTCTGACAAGGGTCTTATAAAGTTGCAACATTACCTCCTGACTCCTAAACTCAATTCCTCGATTAATGAAGGTACACCATATGCTTTCTTGACCACATCCTCCACCTACTAGGTCGATTTACGAGTCCTATGGACTCGGACCCCAAGATCCTTCTGCTCCTCAACACTGCTAAGACTCCTACCCAGTGCTGTCAGCCATTTTTTTGAAATTACATGGAGTGAATCAAACTGGCTGAAGACTAGCAAATGTGATGCTGGGAATGTCAACAGGGATCATTCACTCAGTATTTCTAGCAGACAATGGTTGCAAAGCTTCAGCCTTATCATTTGCACTAGGTCACGCTTACACTGAGGATGGAGCTATTTGCAGAGCTGCCTCCTCTGGTTAGCTGTTTAGTGGTACAGCTTTAGTGTGATCTGTGGAGTTGTTTAGCTTATCAATGACATGCTACTTATGCTGTTTAGCATTTTTAAACCCCTCAGGTGTTGTAGCTTCATCAGGTAGACCCTCATTTTTCACAATATGTGGTGATGCTCATGATATACTCTCCTATGCTCCTTACTGAACTGGGTCCATTGGCTTGATGGTCATGGTAGGGTGAAGGATATGCTGGGCCATCAAGCAATATATTGTGGTAGTGTCCAATTTGGCTGCTGCTGATGGTCCACTGTGCCTCATGATGCCCAGCTTCAAGATGAAAGATCTAATCTGAAAATATATCTTCTATTGTCATCAAGGATCATAGATGGAAAGCTGGACATTGATATTCTCAGTATAAAATTACCACCATACCAGTTACTTCAAGTAGATTTACCCCAAGATGAATCCGATGTGATGCACTGACTGTGGTGGGAGATAATGGCTGGTTTGAACATGGAGAATTGTATGCATCTGGACCATCCGTGTCAATATGGTTTTTCATCAAGATATATAAAGTGGGCCTGAGAAAGCTAGAATTTAATTTGTGCTTCAAACTGAATGAAAGTGGGACTCAGAAACTAACAGCAGTTTCTGTGCCAATAAGCCCGTGAAGTCTTTTGCTCAACACAGGAAACATACAAGGCAAACTAGTAAAACAGCTTTATATTAAATGGCACAGGTTATCTGTATAATTGCCCTCTTGTCAGCCAATAAAAGTACAATTCTTGTTGAAATGACTGATCAACTGCGCTTCACGGTATATGCACTGCCAAAGTGACATTGTTTTAAATGAAATAAGCACACACTGGCATCTTCACCAGTAATATGTCCTCCATTCATTTCAGCTGCAGGGCAGAATCCTTGAAGCAGTGTATGGCCAGACTGCCATGGTGTGTACACAGGGCAGGATGGATCTATGGGAAACTGACATTCTGACCTAACTGCCTCAGGGACTGGAGCTCTCTAACCCATGTCAATAACAATCTACTTAAACCGGATGGCTTCAGAATCAATTATCCCTGGATAAATGGACTAGTTTGAGAGCTCAAAAGACTGAAACGCTACAGCATTTTTACTCAGTGCTGTGAGCGATATTTGAAACCCAAGCCAAGACAATCAGTGAACCACCTTATGGAACAAGTTAAGCCAAATAACAAATACTGACATATTTCTCTGTGAGACATACACGTTGCTGTGCTGACAGATCACTCAGGAGTCAGGGGACTACTTCAGAAATATTCAATCATGGAAATAAAGAACAAGAACAAAGAACAAAGAACAAAACAGCATGGGAAACAGGCCCTTCGGCCCAACAAGCCCGTGCCGCCACTCCGATACTCCCACCTCTACCCGTGATCCCTGTCTATGTTTATAGATCTCTGGATTAAAAACCAAATTTGAGACTATTTAGGAAGAATTTGTTTTGCCAATTAGCCTAAAAGCACATCTTTGGAATGTGGGAGGAAACCAGAGCACCCGGAGAAAACCCACGCAAGCACGGGGAGAATGCGCAAACTCCCATGGACACAGGCCCAAATCCATGTCATAGTCACTGAGCTGTCGTGTTGCCCATCAAATGGTCCAGGTCAAGCATACACTAACGACATGAAGCTCTAGGATACTCTCGAAAAATCTAAGAGCAGCCCTCTCACGACCCATCGCGTGTATGCCCTTGTTAGACAACAAGATGGATCAAAGCACCTCTAGGATAAAAACAAGTACATCAATATCATCATCTTCCCAGGGACTCCCAAGGCTCATGATCCCTATTTTAAATCAGTTTTCTATACCCCTCCATTCCCATTCTGTTCATGTGCCCATCTAAGTATTTCTTAAATAACTCCAGAGTACCTGCCTCCACCATTTTACTTGGCAGTGCATTCCATACCCACACCACCCTGTGTGTAAAAAAAACTCCCTCTAGCATCCAAATTATACCTTACCGCCCTCACCCTAAGCCCATGACCCCTTGTGCTATTTGAGTCCATCGTAGGAAAAAGCTTAACCCTGTTTACTCTATCCATACCCCTCATAATCTTGTACACCTCTACATCTTTCTAAGGAAAACAGCCCCAATTTGCCTAACCTCTCCTTGTAACTCAGACCTTCCATACCAGGCAGCATCCGGTAAACCTCCTCTGCACTTTCTCCAGAGTCTTCACGTCCTTCCGGTAGTAAGGCGACCAGAACTGGACATGGTATTCCAAATGAGATCTAACTAACGTTTTATACAACTGCAACATTAAAGGCCAGCTGTTGTACTCTATACCCATCCTATAAAGGATAGCATACCATATGCTTTCTTCACAAACTTCTCCACCTGTTATGCCACCTTCAGAGACTTCTTCACCTGCACCCCCAGGTCCCTCTGCGTTTCTATACTCTTAATAGGTCTACCCTTTATCATATACCTCCCCCCTACATTCTTTCTCCCAAAATGCATCACCTCGCATTTATCAGGATTGAATTCCATCTGCCATCTATCTGCCCAAGCTACCAGCCTATGTCCTACTGCATCGCCTGACAATGCCCCTTACTATCCACAAGTCCAGCCATCTTTGTATCATCTGCAAACTTGCTGATCACTCCACTTACTCCCTCTTCCAAGTCATTTATATATATTACAAATAGAAGAAGTCCCAGTACTGAGCCATGCGGCACACCACTAGTGATCGACTTCCAGCTAGAAAAACACCCTTCCACTATTACTCTCTGTGTCCTATTACCAAGCCAGTTACTTATCCATCTAGCTACCTTTCCTTGTATCACATTAGCTTGGACTTATTGTAATATTTATCAAACGCAGTGATGCCTTTGAACTCATGCTTAGCTTACTTTTCCCTTTATTTCCTGCACACACCAAGTTAGTTTGCCTTCTCTCTTGTGATCAGTTGAAATGAACAAAAAGGCAGCCTACATCACTGTTCCATTTCTCATCTCTAAGAGAATGAATAGTGATTCTGATACACCTGCCAGTTGCCCTCACAGCTGTTTTTTTATCTAGGTCTCCCCCTAAATCAGAACTACAAAAACAACTACAACCTATGTTTATACAACATTTTTGGTACAGAACAAACATCCAAACTTGCTTTGCAGTGTTCTAAGAACTTGGCAGAAGTGACCAAAAGCTTAGTTTGTGATATTTGGGATGGCACTTGGATAAGGGGATAAAGGGGCAGAGGGATTTTATGAAATCCTTCCATGAATCTCCTATGAAATTAACTCCAGAAGATAAGACCTAGGCATCTGAACGATCAAACATCAACGGTGGGGCAAAGCATCAAGGGATGCACAAAAAGCCCAAGGAAAAGTACTCTAAAGAGTTAGGAGGGGTGAGAAAGGGACATAGTTGTGAAGGCTCGATGACATTACATCAGAAGGGGCAAAGTCAGGATGAAAATATTTACATGTCAGGGTTTGGACCAATTCAGGTTAACGAGGACAGGATTTGCTACAAGATAGGAATATTTAGGATGAGTTTATGGAGGCAAAAGATTAAATGTTTTAGCAAAACATGGGCTGCATGGGTAATGTGATTCAGATGAAAGTAGTTGGTTGCTATAATGGAGAGAGTATGGAGTTGGAAGATTACTATGAGGTTGAAGATAATGTTCAGGTTCACTGAAACAATGAGGAAATTAGGAAATTGCATTGATGGGAAGGTTACAAGAGTGATGTTGTCAGGTTGAATGGTTCCAGTCTTAACTGGGTTTAGAGAAATTATGGCATGAATTGAGTTCCAATTCATACACTGAATTTGGCTCTCTTGTTGGATTCTCCCAAGAGAAAGACAGTTTGTTCAGACTATGAAAGCATCTTATTTCTCAGATGGGAGTTTTGAGTCCTATCTCTGAAAACAATTCAAGTGATGGGTTTAAGCAGCTAAAAGACATCAAATAATTTTAAAAATTTAAAGCAAAAATCCTTGCAATACTTGATGCAAGTCAAACATTGAACGATCAGATGGCACGGTGGCACAGTGGTTAGCACTGCTGCCTCAGAGTGCCAGTGACCCAGGCCACTATCAGTGTGGAGTCTGCACATTCTCCTCTTGCCTGCGTAAGTTTCCTCCCACAGTCCAAAGGTGCATAGGTTAGAATGATTATCCATGCTAAATTGTCCATTACTGTCAAAGGACTTGCTGAATAAATACATTGCGTGATAGGATGGGATTGTGGTCAGTGCAGACTTGATCGGTCGAATAGCTTCCTTCTGTATTGTAGGAATTCTATGATGCACCATTCTCATTGGAGGTTGTTAGAAGAATAAGTAAAATTATACTGGTGCTCAGTACACAAGTATGCATGAACTAGTTGGGCTAATCACAAACACATTGAATAAAAAGATTGAATGCCATCTCAAATTGCTATACTACTGGGTGTTCAGTGCCTCAAATGCTGGAGAGAGAGAGAGAGAGATGACATACAATATCAAGTCATCTGAGACCTGTCTCAGACACCAAGCTACTGGTAATAAAGAGGGAGGGTTGCAATGACAAGTGTGTGGGAACACATTCTCTACCTGCCTTTTTATAACCTGTTCCAAAGCTAAGCGACTTTCATTATTAACTTCTGGGCTTCATTTCATGCTCTGTGGGGCTTCACTATCAGATGGCCCATTGAACACATAGGAACACTTCAACAGTTGATGCTTTGAAATTCCTAAATTACTTGTGAAGCAGTGAGGAAAATAAACAAGAGCTGGAAAGGCAGCGAATAGAGCCTGGTCCCAGGCCAGTACTCCACGTTAGGCAGCCAGCCAAGTTTGCTGATCAGCTTCCTCTTTTATATTGCAAATTCACTGGTCCTTGTACCTTAGCGACTTAACTGATGATGCAAAAACTTACTGCAAATCAATTCATAATCCCGAGAGATGTATTGAGAGACCATTTATTGGTGGGTATCTGATTTTGCCAAGGTGAGGGGCAGGAGCACCAGGAATGCAAATATATACCTTTCAATATTAAATAACAGCACAAAATAAGGCTCAAATTAATTTGTTTTCTGCAATGAATCAATAAGGGCTTTGTGGCTATCATTCTGAGTTTTCTCCCACAATAAAAATCTACTGGCCACAATTCAGTCACATCATTTTTTAAATACCACTTTCAAATCAGATGCGCGAGTGTCTTTGCCTCCAGAGTGACTTCTGAAGAGGCAGTCAGGTAGCTGATGTCACACAAATGGAATGTAACGGAGCTGATCGAAAGGATATCCATTTCTACAAAATTAAATTGCACACTACAAGAAAAATACCGGGTGGGGCCAGGTGAGATTCTGAAGAACAGTCCTAGAGCTTTACAGCATGGATAGGGTCTTTTGGTCCAATATGTCTATGCCGCCCCTTTTCTTTAAACCACTAAGCTAATTCCAATTCCCCACATTGGCCATTACCCCTCGATATCATTTTACCCACGTAACTGTCAAAATGCTTTTTAGAAGTCAAAATTCTACCCGCCTCTACTACTACCTCTGGCAGCTTGTTTCAGATACTCACCTCTCTCAATGTGAAACAATTGACCTTCTGGACCCTTCTGTGTCTCTCGCTTCTCACCTTAAACCTATGACCTCTAGTGTTAGATATCCCTTCCTTTGGGAAATAATGTTGACTATCTAGCTAATCTGTGCCCCTCATTATTTTATATACCTCTCTAAGATCACCCCTAAGCCTCCTATGCTCCATGAAAAAAGTCCCAGTCTATCCAGCCTCTCTTTATAATTCAAACCATTAAGTCCCAGTAGCATCCTAGTAAATCTTTTCTGCACTCTTTCTAGTTTAATAATATCCTTTCTATAATCGGGTGACCAGTATTGTACACAGTATTCCAAGTTTGGCCTTAATAATGTCTTGTATAACTTCTTGTGGACTCTAAACATTAATGATGTTTCTCCCCTCCACAGATGTTGTCAGACCTGCCTAGTTTATCCAGCATTGTGCTTTTAATGTGTGTTTTTAGTTCTTTAACACTAATTAAACACTAGGATCAACAGTTTGCTTTTATTTTTCCAGCACAGCAGAATGTACAACTTATTATTTACAATCACAATTGATTTTGCTTTTTGGCCCTATTGAATTCTTCTCAGCAGGTTTGCCTTTAATAATTCGAGGATTTTCACAGTAGCTTTATTGCAGTGTTAATGTCAGCTGACATGTGATACAAATAAACAAACTTTAAATAGTTCTCTTGTAATGCCATGAATTTCTCAGTCAAATGCCATTATCACAGTCATTAATCAGATCTGGTTATTATAGCAATATACCTTTTTTTCTGTTTTGAGCTTTTAATCTCACCACTGCTTATTCTTTTTAATATCGATTCTATAAAAAAGCTGAGGAGGTTAATCGTCAATCAATCTCGTGACTTCTTCCAGAGCGCTGAGCAGAGAAACTAAGCAATCGATCAGTTTATCTACTTTTGTACAAATGAAATGCATGTTTGGAACACAAACCACTGCATTATGTATCCAATCCCTACAAAACACCACTCATAATTTAAGAGTGGGATTCCAAGTTGCCACTCTCAATGACTATGCTTACTAAACGCTCAACTTCTTAGTGGTATTAAGTTAACATTTTTACTAACTAATCCGACACATGACATAATGGAGTTTCTGAAAATCATTTAAAATCAGGTTTGCAGTTACAAAGGCCATTTTGTAATGATACATAACCAGGAATGAAATTACTGATTCAAGGTTTGAATGCTCCTTCAAATTCAATTTAATTTCCAAAAGAAGATGAATACAGCCTTACTGACTACGTAGGATATAACATCTGGGGCCTCAATAAGCAACAAAAAGAGCCAAAATACCAAATATATTAAAATACATTAAACACTGCATACTTCAAAACCTCATTCTCAAAAACTTCTCAGCAAATTTTCTGAGCTAAAATACTCTGACAGATTCAGCTGATCTGTAATCCTCTCACAAATAAACATACTTTAGTGCAGCCAACTGACAGCACACAAAAGCTAAACTAAAACGGAGTTCAAAAGTCAACACTGAAAAGATAACAAGAGTGCCGAAATGAGGTGTTCCTCATGTAATGCAGTTCACTAATCCCTCCTGAAGTTCTTCACTGGTGCATGTTGCGAGGGATAAGATGGCACTGATGTATCGCAACATAATTTATATTAGTACATTGCGTGGGAATAAATGAAAAACAGTTTGGTAATTAGTCTCTCGAGTTGAGATTCCTTTAAAGGGGATTCTTTGTCTGTGGAGTGTAAATTTATTTTACTTGATCCGTGTTTTTAAAAGCCTGCTTCCCCTTGCACTTCGGGTTAGTCTTCCTGTAACATCTTGCACCAATTTCTGCCGGAGGCAGACAGATCAGTAAATGCTGCTCCATGTCAAGCCCCTGGGAGATACACAGGTGCAGTCTGGGGTGACTTGTACTCCCATTTTTCATTTCAGAGAGCAGATGCTTCATCTCACTAGCCTGCACAGACAAGATCAGGAAAGTACCATGTGACAAACACTGGAACAAAGCTTCACGTTGCAGCATCTGGAGTTACAAAATAACCTGACTGACAAAGCTGTTATTACTGATAGAATTATATTCATTGGCAACCACTGATTAAACTACATCTCTTGAGATTCTGAACATGGAATATTCAAATACACCAGAATGCGAATACATATTAAGACTGGCTGAAATAAATTCCACGGATTTGTTGTGTATCTGGTATTTTATGGCACATCCTACAGTCATACACATTCTAGAAAATGTCCAGCTGCGGTACGTAACGCACTTGTGAAAGAGCATACAGAGAACATTAAGCTGAAATTACTGGCTTGAGTGTGTGGGGTAAAACATACCATGCCTAAACTATGGCTCTTACTTCCTCTACATTTTTCCCAACTGGGTTTCCCAGAAAGATAGACTCAACTCAATAACAAGGAAGAGAAAATGCTCCCACATACACATTTTTGCTGGTCTGAAGATAGCTACCAGAACTGAGAGTCATTCTTACTCCAATTTGCCATACTAACAGATGGCAACATGGACAGAATGCACAAGTGTTGTTCACCTGATTACGTAGGAAATTGTGTGACTGCTGCTTGCTATTTTGTATGGGAACAGCAGGTTAGTTAGTAACACACAGCGTCACGGGTGGAATCAGGAAAATGTACTTCGGGGCTGTTCAGCTAAGACCCATTTGTGAAAAATGGTCAATGCATCAGCTGCAAACAGTGTCCATTATCAGACGTGTCGAGTAGTATAAGTGACAGTGATTGCAAGTCTTTGGCAACACCACCATCCTCACTTTACTGGATAACATGCGTTTACCTCACCTCAAATAAGTATGCCATGAAGTGAACATGGCATTTGAATAAAAACTGACAGTGGGCAAAAATCAGAAAAAAATCTGGCATTTATTTTGTACCTTTCACGAGACAATATTTTCAAGTACTATCTTTATCACATTCTCCATTATGTCATGTTGGCAAATGCAGCATCTAATTTGCACAGCACAAGAACCAAAACTATTAACGGTACCCTGCAGTGTATTTTTTCATTTTGTGGCTGATGGATAAACATTTATCAGGCCAATAGGAGAGCTCCTCTGCTCTGAGTAGCCTGATGAAATCTTGTTCATTCTGTTGAGCAGGCAGATGGGGCACCAGTTTAATATCTCCTCCAAATATCATAAAACAAGCCATTTGGGCCATCTAAACATCAATTCAATGAACTGGATTTTAAGGTGAGCAGTGAAACAGAGATCTTTTTCAGAAAGCCCTTACGTGCAGGTGGATGTCATCGAGCTAAGCAACCAATTTTCAGACAACCCATTAGGGAACGGTCTGAATGAAGTCTCACGTTTCACTTGTGGCAAAAGTAAGGGAGTTGCAGGGCCACAGCACAGTCTCTGGAGGAGCAACTTAGAGCAATTTCAGGATCTTCACATTAATCTTCACTTGCTTTAAATCTTGAAGCTACTTAAGAAGGGAAATGCTGACACATGTTGACAGCTCACCATCAAAACCTTGTGTAAAATCCAGACCTTTGTATAAAAATTTGGGGGGCATTTCAACTGCATAACGTGCTACCATCTCAATGCAAAATACAACTGCTCACCTGATTCAAAGCACCTGAGGGATTATGGAAGAAGCAAAACTGCCTGCTCATCTGATAATCACTTAAATGTAATAATTCAGCACAGAAGAGGATTAAATCCTCCTCCTTTGGCTCAGAAAACAGTATTGTTTGCTGTTGCAGGCCACCCAGTAATGTACGCTCATCCCAACTGACTGACAAAGTAGCATTCAGTCTTGTGGAGAGCACAGGTTAACTAATACAACTCCCACTCCCAGGCAGGCCCTGCTGTAACATTGACAGGACAGGTCACAGAGTTTAAAGAGCGACTGCTGTGATCAGAGCTCAATGTTTTCACAGTTCCACCCCACTAAAACAGCACTGACATGGAAATATTACACGTATCTGTGCTAAAGAGACTGATTAACCCTTGCCATGACCCATGAGCCAATAGCTGGAACATACCTTTGCAAGCAGCTCCAAACCAAGAAACAGTCCACACATCAAAAGGCAGAGAGTTTCCTCAAATTAATTGAAGCAAGTACACCCCCATGAACATATATCTGCTTTGACAACAAAATATGCTGTAGGTGTGTGGACCACACACACCTGAATTCTCTGCTGTACTATCCAAAATAATTGATTCCAGTTCACACATAAAGATCTCCTTGTTTTTCTCAAATCAGCCATGCTGAGTTAGGCACATTAGAGAATTTTGGTGAATTTGTACTACAAAAATCATGTGCCACAGATGGTCTGAGGGGAAACATGTTACACGTGGAATGGAAAATTTTATTATTGAACACAGCAAATTACAGAGTTTTAGTAGACAAGTTGCATTGGTTTCCAAAAATCAACTATTTTTATTTATTTGTGGGAAGTGAGAGCCATTGACAATGCCAGCACTTATCTTCAGCAGGGAGCTCCAGTGACAATGAAAGAATGATGATTTATTTCCAAATCAGAATAGTGCATCACTCAAGAGGGGAACTTGGAAGTGATGTTGTTCCAACATACCTATGCCCTTGACCTACTGGATGATACACATCAGAGGATTTGAAAATGTTGCAAAAACTTACTGCTCAGTGCATCATGTTGGTGGTGCACATGACAGCCATGGTGTGCCAATGGTATAAACAGTGAATGTTTAAGATGGCAGAGATTGGAATGTTGATCAAATAGGTAGTTTTGAACCTGCTCCTGTAGCCGTGAGTGTTTGGGTCGCTTCTCAACTTACGTTTCAGGTCAATGATGACTCCAAGAAGCTGATGGTGCAGAATTTAGTAGTGGATAATGCCACTGAATGTGATTGGGAAGAGCTCAGACTCTCTTGCTGGAGGTGATATTACCTGGTACTTCAGTGGGATAAATGTTATTTGCCACTTATCAGCCCAAGCCTAAATCTTGTCCAGGTCTGCATGCAAGCATTTCATCATTTCATCATCTATGGATTTGCAGAACTGAACATTGCAATCATCGCTAAACATTCCCATTTCTGATCATATAATGTTGGAAAGGTCATCAATAAAACATCTGAAGACACAAAGAATAGTGCATGGAGGAACTTTGACAGAATTTGGAACTAAGATAATTGATCTCCAAAAACCACACCACCTTTCTTTGTGCTCATTATGACTCCAACCAGCGGAAAGCCTTGCTCCCGATTTTCACTGACTTCAAACTAACTAAAGCTTCAGTATGCACTACAGTCAAATACTGACATCAAGGACAGTAACTCTCACCTCACCTCTAGCGTTCAGCTGCTCTGTCCATGTTTGGACCAGGGCTGAGCTCTGGAGCAGAGTGATCCGAGCGAAACCTAAACTGAACACTGATAAGCAAACTAAACTTGAAAGCATTATCAACCATTACTGATGCTGATTGAGACTAGACTGGTAGGGCACTATATTGGTTTGCTCTTTGTCAATGGAATATGTCTTGGCAATTATCCACTTTGTCATGTGGATCCCAGTGTTGTAACTGGATTGAAATGGTATAGGTAGTTCTCAAGAACGAGTCTCGGCAATTAACTGGAATGTCATCAGAGTTGATCACTTTTTCAATGTATCCAACTATCACATTAAGTGAATCAAATGGGCTACAATACTGATAACCTCAGGAAAAGGTTGGCAATTTTGGCTGAAAATAATCTTATCTTTGGGTGGAGGGCTCTGTCATCATTGAGCAGTGGATATTTGTGAAGCCTCCTCCTGCCATTAGTTGCTTAACTGTCCACAATTATTCATGGCCAGATGTGGCAAGGCAATAGCAGAAGAAGCCATTCCTGTCTCATAAAAGAGTCAAGAACGAGAAGACACAGATTTAAAGTGATTTGCAAAATAAGCAACTTGTTATTGCGTGGAAGTGTGGTGGAGGCATGTTAAATGGAGGCATTCAAGGAAGTTAATGATTATTTGAATGGAAACAACGCATAAGGGTATGAAGAAATGGCAAAGTCATAACACTCATTTGAGGAGCTGGTGCAGATACGATAAGCCAAATGCTCTCCTGCACTGTAACAATTCTGTGAGATGTGATAACCCGAATCAAAGGACTGGGGAGGGAGAATCCCAGAATTTGGAAACTAAAGAGTTCACTTGAGGTGACGATATATGGATATAGAGCAGTGAGAGCTTGACTGAGGTAAGAATGAAGATTGGGTAAGCAACTGCAAGAGATAGTGTGAGCATGTGAGTGCTGAGCAAGAGTGAGTGCAGAAAACATTTGGTGACAATGAGGACAAATTTCACATCAGTGAGGAGAATAAACTGATCACGATCAGCCACGACATAGGTGAATGTAATCACAAATTTAGTATAAGCAAGGATGATGTATGATATAGGAGTGCTGGTAAAGGGCTTTGTGGGTCACTGTAACTGTGCATTCGTATCATGGAGAGCTATAGGGAAAGAAAGGGCAGGCTTAAGCTGAGGGAACCAGCAGAGAGTTTTCAGAACATTTTATTCCCCTGGATTTGATAACATGGTTTTGTTGCCTTGGGTAGGGCAGCATATGAAGAATTTTGTCTGGGTCTAATGTGCCTCTGGGAATTTCCAGAGCAAAACAAGCTTGCTTGGCGTCAGCCAGTCACACCCATGACCTCCATGTGAACTCGAAGAGCAGAAGGGCGTATCTATTCATCTGCATTTGTTTCCTGAAAGTTTTGCTCAGTCGATTAAACAATACACAACTGCAGCAATCGGTTGTGTGGAAGTTGCTTAATGGCCTCTCAGGACTCTAAATGCTTGGTGCTTTTTGACTCTCCCCTGAATGGCACAGCTTAACCTGGAGCTGACAACATATGCCATATATGTGATACAAGAATTTCAATTGTGATTTGACGAGAAGAATGGGGCATTGCCTACCAACATAAAGCACAAACTCGATGAAAGCAGCATCGATCACTCAGGTCAATATGGTCAGCCCTTCCATGCTTTAATCAGACTTGCTGCCTGAATACCATTGATGTGGCTGCTTCAAATCCATCATCCGCTGCTTATCAAGACAGTCTCCTAGTAACTAGAAGTAGAAACACTTTCAACAGTTACTCATCTGAAATCATCAGAATCAGGCAAATCCACACATGGCTACTGGCTGAAAACAGTTGGCACGAAGTAAAGCCCCCGGCCATCAAGCTCATTTTTTCCAAATTTAACAGACTGGAAATCTGCTTGTCAGTTAAGACTCAGAGTCACAAATAATCATTCTGGTAGTGAGCAGTTCTCTTTGTGTGTTTGTACACCGCGTGTGTATTCCCAATCTTGCAACTATTATATATGTTATACACCGCAGCCAAAGCATTGCTCCTGCTTCTATCAGTCTGTATCCACAATGATTACTGTCTGCTTCACTGCACAGACAAAATGGCATTCACAGCTTCTCCTCTCTACCTTTTGCTTCACTCTCACTATTTTGAATCATTCTTCTTCCTATTTCTCCGATTATCTGTATTCACATCTATTTACATGCAGGCTTAAGTACCGCTAACAAGGTTTGTCTTGATTTCTAAAGCTCTGTAGTGGGACAAGGAAAATCATTAGTGACAGTTGCTTGTTGCGAGATTGCATGCTTGGATGTGTGGTCACTGCAATCATGTGTATGGAGCTTCAACCAGATACAAAAGTTGGTCAACCAGGTCAATCCTGGATTCTACCTCCCAACTTGTGGGGATTGACACAGAATAGTTTAATTACTTAGTGATTCTGTTACAGTTAAGAAAAATACAAAGGATAGATTACTCCAAACACAAAACCAGAGCAAGGGTGTTTATTGTCACGTGTAAATTTCGCACTGCTACCATCATCTCTCAATTAGCATTCACTCCAACAACAAACAAATTAACACCATTAATTAACAGGTTCATGCTGATGGTTCAGTTCATATCACTCTGGCTACTCAAATCAGTAGGCAACGCGACAGCCGGACTTGAGGAGATAATGAAGCTGATATCCCAGCACAGTACTGAAGGCAGACTGCACTTCAACTAGTCTGAAGCTTTCTGGATGCAAGTTCTCACACTACAAAGAGTATGGCTCCTCAGTTGCTGAGCGAACATTCATCCCTCAATCACACAGATAATAAACATATTAACTGGTTACTTATCTCACTGTATCTTTATGGAACTGAGTGGGTGTAATTCACTGAATTTGTTTACAGCAAGAAAATGACAACATTAAAAGTCATTCACCAGTCGTGAAGCAATTTAAAATAGCTGAAGATTTAAGGGACACTAAATAAATGCTAGACCTTGGTGTTCTGTATTATCGGTTAAATTGCAAAGCAAAAGGTGCCAAGTTGAATAACGATAAACTATAACAGATTTTCCCCAGCAACAGTTCAAATAACCAAACCTTATCCATGCTTTAAGTTACCAAGGCATTGGGAACCACTACGACGAGATGGCTCCCTACAACAACTGGCTGCACTGACCATAGCATCTTCAACACAGCAGAACGTTTCCTCATGCAACCTGTGGGGCAGCACTGGCAGAGGTTTGGGAGCAGGTTGCTGAACCACTCAGCTGATAAAAGTCTGCAGGAAATCAATCAAAATTTGACAACTTGGAAATCTAGCAGTTAATTTCCAAAATCATGCCAGGAGTTGAATACATATATTTTTACAATAACCTCATGCAAATAGCTAAATATTATAATACTGAGATCATCTTATGCTGCCATTCCTTTTGGATTGTCCCAGAAACGTGGCTCTGAATAGGAATAGGCTGCTACTCAACCCAGTTTAAATGCTGCCTTTGACATTTCAAGTGATCCTGGAATCCAAGCATTTAGAACAACTTTTATTCTTGAGTAAGCATTACAAAGCAAAACACACAACATAGTCGTAATTATTCTTGTTTGAAGTAAAACTGCTGGCATGTTACTGGCCTTGTTTTCAGCCAACATTTTAAGTAAATGCCCCATTTTTTTCCTCGACAACAACAATGATCTGAAAGAAATACAAAACAAATAATGTTGATCACAGCTGAAGTAATTGGTATGCCAATTTTTACAAAACAAAATGTCCCCAAGGTGCTTTACAGGAACAAGCTAACAAGCCTAATATGTGGCATTTTAGCAGATGTTTTTGAAAGTCCATTATACGCACCAGATTCTGGAAAGTGAAAGGTATGTGCTGGGACAGAGAGCTGGGAAATATTTCAGAAGGAGGGTGCAACAAAACCACAGCGGGACGTGAACATAAGAAAGTAGATATTCAAATAAATGCGCAGAAGAAAATCAGTAAGGACAGAAATGACACAGAATGTCTCATGGGATGCAATGTAGGCCAGAGAATTCTAGAAACCTGAGAACTTCATCAAGGTGAGCTGAAAAGCTAAGGAAGCGAGCTTTAAAGAAAAACTGATCACAAAATGATTAAGGCACGGATGAAGTTTCCAAAGGAGGCAGAGGCAGAGGTGAGAGATATTGCAGAGGTGTATTGTAAGTGGCTGTAGCGATAGAGTAACCTGTTTAAAGTTCAGCTTGGGTTAAGATACTAATGCATTTATAAACTGAATGTTTATAAAATTAGGTTCAGAAAAGGCATTGCCACAGCATTACTGAAGTGCCATTGTATGGGTAGCATGATTGTCAGGGCTGTGACCAAGATCGCTTAATCTCTGTGAACTTTTGAGCTCAAATGAAATATCACACACCATTAAATTTAAACTGCCAATTCCAACATTTCCAATCCCACAAGTGTAATGCCACAGATAACCTACAACCGAACCCACACGAATCTTTAATACACTGCAGCATTCTGACGTCACTTCAAGCCTATGATTCAGTACATGACAAGGTTCTGATCTCAATCAGATTGTCACATCAGTTTTCAACAACTGACATTATTCAAAACCCTTTTATCATTGACAATTAGTGTCTTCAAGCCTTCTTTCCTCTCCAAGATTTGCCCATCACTATCTCGTACTAGAGGGCATGGTCTCAAGATGGGGGGGTTCCAAATCAGAGTTGCGGAGGGGTTTCTTCACGCAAATGGTGGTGAATCTTTGGCATTCTCTGCCTGATGAGGTGATGGAGGCTTCCTCGCTGAATATGTTCAAGTCAAGAATGGATAAGTTTTTGATTGATAAGGGAATTAAGGGTAAAGGGGAGAAAGCAGGAAAAGTGGTACTGAACCACTACAGATCAGCCATGATCTTATTGAATGGCGGAGTAGGCTCAAGGGGCTGGATGGCCTACTCCTGCTCCTATTTCTTATGCTCTTATGCACTTGTCTCCAAAGTAAAAAATGTTATATTCCAGAATTCTTTTTGCACCAAAATTTAACGAAATGAGCTGTGATGAGAATCATGGCATATTCTATTTTCCTATCATTCCCAACCTGCAAAGATCAATCCTGCCAACACCGCCCCCCCACCAACTCCTCATACGAACAGACACATTCCTGACATGCGACTATAAGCACCATTCCTTCACTGTCAAAATCTCTCCCTAACAGCACTGAGAAACAGATCCTAGAGAGGTGTAGAAATAAAAGAATT
Source organism: Sphyrna mokarran (assembly GCA_024679065.1). NCBI lineage: Eukaryota > Metazoa > Chordata > Chondrichthyes > Carcharhiniformes > Carcharhinidae > Sphyrna > Sphyrna mokarran. The sequence goes on along the minus strand of JAGIQG010000031.1, from coordinate 21,006,320 downwards.
GTCTTGATCGGAGACTTTAATTTCCCAAACGTCGACTGGAATGTCCCCAGGGAAAGGGGTTCGATGGTGAGGAGTTTGTTAGGTGTGTTCAGGAAGATTTCCTGACACAGCACGTGGATAAGCCTACGAGAGGAGAGGCTGTACTTGACCTGGTGCTGGCTAATGAACCAGGACAGGTGTCGGATCTCTCGGTAGGACAGCATCTCGGGAATGGTAATCATAATTCTATCTCCTTCACGGTAGCATTAGAAGGAGATAGGATCAGGCAGGATAGGAAAGTGTTTATCTGGAGTAGAGGGAAATATGAAATCATTACGCAGGAAATTGGAAGAGTAAACTGGAAGGAGGTGTTCTTGGGGAAAAGTACTGAAGGAAGGTGGTGGATTTTCAAGGAATGTTTGTCTGGAGCTCTGCACGACAATGTTCCAGTGAGACAAGGAGGTTTTGGTAGGTCAAGAGAACCGTGGTGCACAAAGGTTGTGATGAACCTAGTTAGGAAGAAAAGAGGTTCAGGGAGCTAGAGGATGTTAAGGATCCAAAGGCATATAAAACTTGTAGAAGGAAGCTTAAAAAGGAAATTAGAAGAGCCAGAAAGGGTCACGAGAAGGCTTTGTTGGGTAGGATTAAGGAGAATCCCAAGGCATTCTATAAATATATGAAGAGTAAAAGGATAAGAAGAGAAGGGATAGGACCTATAAAAGGTGAAGGAGGAAAAGTCTGTGTGGAACCAGAAGAAATGGCAGAAGTGCTTAACAAGTACTCTGCCTCAGTATTCACAGTGGAGAGTGATCTGGGGGGTTGTACTACAGGAATGCAGCAAACTGAAAAGATTGAGTATGTGGACATTAAGAAAAAGGTGTTGGAACTGTTGAATTCCATCAAGGTAGATAAGTCGTCGGGTCCTAAATTACTGTGGGAGGTGAGGGAAGTGATTGCAGAGCCCCGGCGGTGATCTTTGCGTCGTTGATGGAGACGGGAGAGGTTCAGGAAGATTGAAGGTTTGCAGATGTGGCACCTATTTTCAAGAAGGGGAATAGGGATAGCCCGGGCGATTAGCACCCAATGAGTCTGACCTTAGTGGTCGGTAAGTTGATGGAAAGGATTCTGAGAGATAGGATTTATGAGCAATTAGAGAAATTCAATATGATCAGGAATAGTCAACATGGCTTTGTTAAGGGCAGATCGTGCTTTAGAGCCTAGTTGAATTCTTTGAAAATGTTTCTGAACACATTGATGAAGGAAGAGCAGTGGACACGGTTTACTTGGATTTCAGCAAGGTGTTTGATAAGGTCCCCCATGCAAGACTTCTTGAGAAGGTGAGAGGGCATGGGATCCAAGGGGCTTTGGCCTTGTGGATCCAGAACTGGCTTGCCTGCAGAAGGCAGAGAGTAATTGTGGATGGGTCTTCTTCTGCATGGAGGTCAGTCAGCAGTGGAGTGCCCCAGAGATCTGTTCTGGAACCCTTGCTGTTTGTCATTTTCATAAATGACCTGGATGAGGAAGTAGAGGGATGGGTTAGTAAGTTTGCCGACAATACAAAGGTTGGTGGTGTTGTGGATAGTCTGGAGGGATGTCTGAAGTTGCAGCGAGACATAGATAGGATGCAAGACTGGGCGGAGAAGCGGCAGATGGACTTCAACGCGGACAAATGTGTAGTGGTCCATTTTGGCAGGACCAATGGGATGAAGGAGTATAATATCAGAGGGGAACCAATATCCTGGGGGGAAAATTTGCAAAGGCTATGCAGGGTGGTTTAAACTGATTCAGAGGCAGGGTGGGATCCTGAGTAGCTTGGATGTTAAGAGGGACGAGAATAGGGGGGTCATAGATGAGAACTGTAAAGCACAGCAGCGTACGGGTGGAGTAGGGATGGTTTGAAATGCATGTACTTTAATGCAAGAAGTATTCGCAATAAGGTGGAGGAACTTGCAGCTTGGATCAGTACCTAGAACTTCGACGTTGTGGCCATTTCAGAGACATGGATAGAGCAGGGACAGGAATGGTTGTTGCAGGTTCCGGGGTTCAAATGCTTGAGTCAGAGTAGAGAAAGAGGTAGAAGTGGGGGAGGAGTGGCATTATTAGTCAAAGACTGTATCACAGTGACAGGAAAGGAAGTTTGATGAGGACTTGTCTGTTGAGGTAGTATGGGCTGAGATTAGAAACAGGAGAGGAGAGGTCACCCTGCTGGGAGTCTTTTATAGACCTCCTAAAAGTTCTAGAGAGGTAGAGGAAAGGATTGCAAAGTCGATCCTGGACAGGAATGAAAGTAATAGGGTAATTGTTATGGGGGACTTTAACTTTACTAATATTGATTGGAATAGCTATAGCTCTAGCTCGTTAGAGGGGTCAGTTTTTGTACAAAGTGTGCAGGAAGGTTTTTTGACTCAGTATGTAGATAGGCCAACTAGAGGTGAGGCTACATTGGATTTGGTGCTGGGCAATGAGCCAGACCAGGTGTTAGACTTGGAAGTTGGTGAACATTTTGGTGATAGTGACCACAATTCGGTTACTTAGTGATGGATAAGGATAGGCATGAACCTGGGGGCAGTAGTAGTTAGGGGAAATGGTAATTATGAGGCCATTAGGAGGGAATTAGGGTGCATAGGTTAGACTAGGAAACTACAGGGACTGGGAACATCTGAAATGTGGAGCTTATTCAAGGAGCAGCTACTGCGAGTCCTTGATAAGTACGTCCCTGTCAGGCAAGGAGGAAATGGTCAAGTTAAGGGAACCATGGTGTACTAAAAAAGTTAATTCGCTGGTTAAAAGGAAAAAGGAGGCTTATGACAGGATGAGGCTTGAAGGCTCAGTTAGTGCACTGGATAACTATAGATTAGCCAGGAGGGAGCTAAAGAGGGAGTTGAGAAGAACTAAAAGAGGACACGAGAAGACTTTGGCTGATAGGATTAAGGATAATCCTAAACCTTTCTTTAGATATGTTAAGAATAGAAGACTGGTTAGGGCAAGATTAGGGCCAGTCAGAGACAGCAGTGGGAAGTTGTGCGTAGAGCCTGAAGAGATTGGAGAGGCACTGAACAAATATTTCTCTTCGGTATTCACGCAGGGAGATGTAAATGTAGTTGTGGAGAACACTGGGATACAGGGTTGTAAACTGGGAAGTACTGAAGTAGATAAGGAGAATGTGCTAGATATTCTTGAGGGTTTGAAGTTAGATAAGTCCCCTGGGCCAGACGGGATTTACCCTAGGATTCTCTGGGAGGCAGAGAGGCGATTGCAGAGCCTCTGGCTCTGATGTTCAGGTCGTCGTTGGTTACGGGTATAGTTCCGGAAGACTGGAGGATAGCGAATGTGGTCCCATTGTTCAAGAAGGGGAAGAGAGACCTTCCAGGGAATTATAGGCCAGTGAGTCTTACTTCTGTTGTGGGCAAAGTATTGGAGAGAATTATTAGGGATAGGATTTATAGTTATTTAGAGAGAAATGAATTGATTGGGGATAGTCAGCATAGTTTTGTGAAGGGTAGGTCGTGCCTTACTAACCTTATTGAGTTTTTTGAAAAAGTGACCAAAGAGGTGGATGGGGGTAAGGCAGTTATGAAATTATTCATCATGGAGTTCGGTTTACAAGTGGTACCTCAGGGATCTGTTTTTTGGGGCCCCTGCTGTTTGTAATTTTTATAAAGATCTGGATAGAGGTATTGAAGGATGGATTAGTAAATTTGCGGATGACACCAAAGTCGAAGAGCGAGAGGGATGTTACTAGTTTGCAAGAGAGACTTGGACAAGTTGCAGAGCCTGGGCCGAGAGGTGGCAAACGGAGTTTAATGCGGAAAAGTGTGAGGTAATTCAATTGGCAGGAATAACAAATGTGTAGAGTATAGGGCTAATGGTAGGACTCTTAATAGTGTTGATGAACAGAGGGATCTTGGTGTATATGTACATAGATCCCTGAAAGTTGGCAATCAAGTCGATAAGGTTGTTAAGAAGGCATACGGAGATTAGCTTTATTGGTAGGGGATTGAATTTCGGAGCCGCAACGTCATGTTGCAACTGTACAAAACTCTAGTGCGGCCGCACTTGAGTATTGTGTAC